>SMDT01002164.1:0-50499 GCA_005392925.1 Aquilaria sinensis
GTTGATGGGGTATGCTGGGTTTCTCCGAGTTCGGGTGGCGAGGCAACAGCATACAGGGCCTCGATCTTGGATCTTTATGACAAGACAAAGGCCCAATGTTCGGCACTAGCTGCCGAGAATGCTCAGCTGACGCAGGCTGCTCAGAAGGAAGTTGCTGAGCTTCGGGAGGGGTTCCTGAAGGAAAAGGAGGAACTTTTGAAAGACTCCTCCCAGAAGCTTTCCGACATCGGCTCCCAGGTGGCGGAGCTAACTTCGGCTATAGAGGCGACTCAAAAGGAGAAGTCAGAGTCTGATGCTCTCCTCGCGAAGACGCTCGAAGAAAAGACCCAACTTCAAGCCGAGGTCGAATCTCTGAAGAAGTCTTCAAAAGAGAAGAAGAAGACGAAGGCATTGAAGAAGAAGCTCACAGATCTGGAGAAGGACTACGCGGATTTGGCGGTCAAGAAGCGGGAGTCCGATGATATGACGAAGTTGGGCTTTCACCAAATTCTGCAGAAGTTCCCAGATTTCGACCTCTCCTTCCTCGGAGGCATGAACATCCCGAAGGAGCCTCGGTGGACTTGGTCCAAGATCGAGCACTTGAAACTGCCTCCTTCTTTCTTGGCGCCGAAGGCTGCTGACAAAAGCACAGAGGCTGGCAGTTCTCAAGACGCCGAGGTTCCTTAGTTTGTAATAGGGCCTTTTGTCTTCATTTTCTTCTTCTTTTTTGTAGTCTTTCAGCAACTTTCTTCTCTGTAAGCACTCTTTGGCTCAATAGATAAAAATTTGGCTAAGTATTTTTTACCAGATCCCTTTGTTTTCCCTTTGTCCTGAACATCTTCGCTCAAGGGACTTCGGAAGACCATACTTTTGCTTTCTTTTGTCCCGAACATATTCGCTCAAGGGACTTCGGAAGACTATACTTTTGCTTTCCTTTATCCCGAACGTATTCGCTCAAGGGACTTCGGAAGACCATACTATTCGCTCAAGGGACTTCGGAAAACCATACTTTTGCTTTCCTCGGCGATTGCTTTCGTGAGACTCTTGTTTTGCACTTCTTCAGAATCTTTTTACTTAGACAAATTTGTCCAACTTGTGCAATACAACTTTCCCACCAAACTTTTTAGGCATAGAATTTTTTCAAGGCCTCTGAGTGCCAAGTGTTTTTTAATTCTATGCCTTCGGCATCGCCGAGCTTATAAACTCCTTTTCGTACTTCAGCAAGTACCAGGTACGGTCCTTCCCAATTTGCGCGAAGTACCCCGTGGGATGGCTTTCGGGGTGCAAATTCAGCCTTTCGGAGAACGAGATCTCCCTTCTTTATTCCTTTTGGCCTGGCGCGTAGATTTATGGCTGCTGCCACTCTTTGCTGGAAAGCTTTTCTTCTCAGCCCGGCTACTTCTCTGTGTTCACCGACGAGGTCGAGCTTGGTTCTCAGGCCGAGGTCATTTCCTTTTTCATCGAACACTTGGACTCGTATTGACGGTTGTACTGCCTCGACGGGGATGATGGCCTCTGTACCGAAGACAAGTGAAAAAGGCGTTTCCCCTGTGGCTCTTCGGGGTGTCGTTCGGTAGCTCCATAACACGCTTTGGAGTTCTCCTGGCCATTTCCCTTTTGCTTCTCCCAATCTCTTTTTCAGACCATCTTTTATGGTCCTGTTGGATACTTCTACCTGCCCATTACTTTGGGGGTGAGCTACTGGGGCGAAGTGCATTTTTGTCCCGAGGTCGCTAATGAACTCTTGGAATCCTTTGTCTACGAACTGGGATCCATTGTCCGCTACGAGTACCCTCGGTATGCCAAATCTGCATACGATGTTTTTCCATACGAACTTCCGCACTTCTTTTGCTGAGATAGTTGTCAGAGGTTCTGCCTCGACCCACTTAGAGAAATAGTCTACTGCTACTACGCAAAACTTTACGCCTCCAGGCGCCGTTGGGAGTGGCCCAATGAGATCTATGCCCCAAATTTCGAAGGGCCAAGGACAATCTGCCGAAGTCACGAACTCTGAGGGTGTTCTTTGGATGTTCGCATGTCTCTGGCAACTACCACATTTCTGGACGAACTGCTTGGCGTCCTTTCTCAGGGTAGGCCAGAAGTATCCTTGGCGAAGTATCACTGCTGCCAGGGCGTCGGTTCCGATGTGCGAACCACAGGCACCTTCGTGAACTTCTTCGAGGATCATTTCAGTATCCTCTTCACTAACACACCTCTGTAGTGGATTTGCATATCCTTGCCGATATAGTTCTTCCCCAATTAAGAAGAAACGTCCGGAGCGCCTTCGCACTTTTGCGGCTTCGCTGGGGTCTTCGGGGAGTGTGTTAGTTGCGAGATACGTTTTGATTGGTTCTTTCCATCCTTTCCCCGAGGTCGCTATGCTTAACACCGCGATGCTGGGGTGGCTTAGCACCTCGGCGCAAGTTTTGGATTTCGCCAAACAGTCTGCCTCAGCATTTTCCGTCGGGGTACGTTCTCGATTTTCACGATGTCGAACTCCCGAATGAGCTTTGTTACCAACTCATGGTATTTCGCCAAGGTCGGGTCTTTCGCGCCATAGTCCCCTGCCATTTGCCGGACCACCAGCTGGGAATCACTATGGGCTTTCAAGTTTCTCACGCCAATTTTTCTGGCCAGGCGTAATCCTGCTATGAGGGCCTCATACTCGGCCACGTTGTTGGTGGCGTTGAAACTGAACTTGATGGCCTTCATTACTTCTAGGCCTTCGGGGCCTCTGATAATCACTCCAGCTCCCTGGTGTTCGGATCCTGAGGCCCCGTCAACGTATAACGTCCATTCTGGCTCGTCTTCGCCCGAAAATGAATGTCCCTCCTCGGTGTTTGGTACTTCGGCGATGAAGTCTGCCAAAGCTTGAGCTTTTATAGCTTTCCGGGGTTCATACGTGATGTCGTGTTCGCCAAGCTCTATACACCACTTGGAAAGCCTTCCCGAATGATCAACTTTCCTCATAACATCCCGTAGAGGCAGGGTACTTCGGACGATAATGGGGTGAGCCTGAAAGTATGGCCGTAGCCTCCTTCCTGCAAGTACCAAGGCATATATAGCTTTTTGAAGCAAAGGGTACCTGACTTCGGCGCCATGCAGGGACTTGCTGACATAGTAGACCGGCCATTGCTTTGGCCCTTCTTCTTTCACGAGGACCGAGCTCACAGCTTTTTTCGTGACGGCGAGGTACAATACGAGGGGCTCTCCCTCCCGAGGTTGCCGCAGAGTCGGCAGGCTGGCCAAGTAGACTTTGAGTTCTTCCCAGGCTTTTTGGCAATCTTCATCCCAAGGATGACCATTCCTTCCGAGGTCGCCTTCCATCTTTGCTGCCTTTGTGAGGACTTTGAAGAAGGGTCGACACCTATCTCCGTACCTGGAAATAAACCTGCTCAGAGAGGTTATTCTTCCGGTGAGTCTCTGCACGTCTTTGACTGTGGCAGGAGTTCGGAATTCAAGCAGAGCCTTAATCTTCTCGGGGTTAGCATCGATGCCTCTTTCGGATACCATGTACCCAAGGAACTTTCCCGAGGTCACCCCGAAGATGCACTTCTCAGGATTAAGGCGGATCCCGAAGGTTCTGAGTTTCCTCTTTTGGAAGGTTTCCTCTAAATCTGCAACGTGGTAGCCAGGCAGTTTGCTCTTGACTATCATATCATCGACATACACCTCCATGTTCCTCCCCATTTGGTCTTTGAAGACCTTGTTCATCAGCCTCTGGTAGGTGGCTCCTGCATTCTTGAGCTCGAAGGGCATCCTAATATAGCAATATGTTCCTCCCTCGGTGATGAAGGCAGTCTTCTCTTCATCTTCGGGGCCCATCCTTATCTGATGGTAACCACTGAAAGCGTCCAAGAAACTTAGGAGCCCGCACTCGGGAGTTGAGTCTACCAGTTGGTCTATTGGCGGAAGAGGATATGAATCTTTCGGGCAAGCATCGTTCAAATTTCTGAAGTCGATGCACATCCGGAGCTTACTACTTCCTTCCTTTGTGGCAACTACCACGTTGCTTAGCCATTCGGGGTAGTTTACCTCCCGGATAATGCTAGCGTCTATCAGACGCTGGACTTCGGTCTTGACGAAGTCACTTTTGTGAGTTGAAATGCTCCGTTTCTTTTGCCGGACAGGTTTTACTTCCGGACTCGCTTTGAGGCTATGCTGGATTACGCGAGGGTTTACCCCTGGCATGTCCTTCGGCGAGTAGGCGAACAGATCTTTATTTGTGAGCAGAAAAGATACAAGTTTTTCCTTGTCTCCTTCGGCCATGCTTTTTCCTATTCGGGTGCTATGGCCTGGGACAAGCTCTACTTTTTCTGTTTCCGCTTTTGTGGGATCTTCTGCCTCGCCCCTTTCCAGCTCTTTTGCTTCTACAGCATGTGCTAAGTTGCTTGCTGGAGCTTTTCGTGCTCTGACGAACACCTTTCTCACCTCGCCTTGATCAATGAAGATTTTTGCGTCTCCTTCTTTGGTGGTGAAGGTGACGGTCAGGTACTTTACATCAGGGCGAATGTGCAAATTTCCCTGTGTCTGTCTGCCGAGGATGGCGTTGTATGACGAAGGAACGTCCATGACTATGAACCTTGCCATGGTAGAGGCGAACAACTCAGCAGTTCCTTTCTCCGAAGTTCCTTTCATCATCAAGGGGAGGTCGATCCACCCGAGGACAGGTAGCTCAGATGGTCCTACGCCGAACGTGGGTGAAGTAACAGGCTTGAGGTCACTCTTGGATAGGCCCAAGCTTGGCAGCAAATGTGAGAACAAGACGTCTGCGTTTGACCCATCGTCCAGCAGTACCCTCTTGACGTCCCAGTTTCCTATCCTCGCCATTATCAGCAATGGATCGTCATGGGGAAATACGATAGTGGAGCCATCCTGGCGGGCCAACTTTTTTGTTGGGCTCTGATATTCCATCACCGCTATCTCTCTGGCCCTTCTTTTCCTTTCCGAGGATGGAAGCCCGGTTGTGATCGTCTGTATTACTCCTGCCGAAGGTGGAGGACGCCTTCTCGGACTTCGGTTCCTTCGCCTGTCTGAATCGTAATCCTCGTCATCGGGCTTTCCTTCTTCCTCTTTTTTCCCTTTCGGGGAAGGCATTCTCAAATAACGCCGAAGCTGGCCCTGCTTTATCAGTGATTCAATGTACTTTTTCAACTGAAAGCAGTCTTCGGTGTCATGACCGTGATCACGGTGGAACTGACAGAACTTCTTCATGTTCCTTCTGTTGTCAGCAGTCATGCCCCTCGGTCGTTGGATTTGAGCCCCCTGTTTTTCCAACGCCATGAGGACGTTAGCCCTCGTGGTGCTCAGAGGTGTAAAGTTTTGGGGCTTCCTTCCTCCTACTCGCATTCTCCGAGGTCGGCCTAACTGTTCCGTTGGACACCGGGCTTGCTGGCTGGACCCTTCGCCACGAGCGTGAATATGGTCAGCCTTCGGTCCGGTCATTCTCAGCTCTTCGGCTGTCATATGTTGTTCAGCCCTTCGGTAGAATTCTCCCAGCGTGTCCGGGGGATCTTTGGAGAATTCATAAAACAAGTGCGAATCCCTCCGGAGGCCCCTCGTCATGGCGAGGATGCGGATTTCGGGACGAAAGTCCGGAACACTGAGGGCCTCTCTGTTGAACCTCTCGACATAGTCACGGATGGTCTCCCCGTTTCTTTGTGCTATGTCAAACATCTGGACGGGCATCTTCGCCGTCGGCTTGCTCCCAATGAACTGTTGGGTGAACGCTGTGGACAGCTCCTGGAACCCCCTGATGTTTCCGGGAGGCAGGGAATTGTACCAGGCAGTTGCTGGTCCTGCGAGGGTGACTTCAAAGCACTTGCAGAGTGTAGCATCATCAGCCCCGTGTAGCACCATGCTGCGTTTGTACTTTGTTAGGTGGGCCTGGGGATCAGTCCGACCCTCATAGGTCTCTAGCCGAGGTAGCCTGAAGTCACTTGGCATGGCCGCCTCGACCACTGTTCGGGCGAAAGGAGTTTCATCTCCAGAGACGGTTTCAGTTAGCCTGGCCCAAACAGGCTTGCGTGCCACCTGCTGTTCCACTCTCTCCAGTCTTGCCAAGACTTTCTCCAGGAGGAGCGTGGCACTGGGCTCCTCTTCCTGGTGCTTGGAGGTTCTTGGGTAAAAGGACTGTTGCCGTCTCTTCGGGGAGCGACTTCGGTACCGAGGTGAGGGGGACCTTGCCTCTGGTGATAAACTTCTTCTGGACGGGACTTCAGGTCGTTCAGACCTTGCTCTTTCCGCCAGCCGTGCTCCGAGGGGCAAGTTATCTGTCGAGGATTCTTCTCGTGGTTCCCCACTTCCCGAGCTATGATGGGTTGCCCTTGGGCTTTTCTCCCGAGGTCGTGCTGGCGAAGTGGGTTTTTGCGCCTGGGCCGGTTGCGGCCATCTTCGGTCTATTTGTTGTGTCATTTCAGCCACAACAGACCTCTGAAAGTCTCTGAAAAAACCCATGGTGATGACAAGAGGGCGTTCCTCTTCAGGCAAGGAAGTCTCTGGGGGACTTTGTTCGGTAGCTGGTTGGGTCTCAGGCGCGGACGGGGACTTGGGGAGTCCTTTGTCCTTCGAACGCCGAGTTTCGACAACAGCTACCTGGGAGTAGTTTCCCACAGACGGCGCCAAATGATGCCCCAAGGCATCTTCGTTTGCTGTCATGTTGACAGGTGGAGAGACTTCCTGTGGAGGCAAGCGCCTGGAGCTCAGGTTTCCCAGCTGAGTGCGCCTGAAAAGCTCAAAGAAAAGGTTAGGAGGTCCCCGGTTTGCTTTTCCGGGGAGGACCCTCCGACGCCCAAGTCAGTTTTCTGAGTGAGAGTGGAGGAAGAACACTAAGGGATCAAGTGTCTTGCCTGTTCTGTGTTTTCTCAGAGAGAGGAAAATGCCCTTCCTTTGCCCAGTCCCATTTCCTAGTATTTATAGGAGTAGCTGGTCTGTTCAGATCATGACACGTGTTCGGTCGGATTTGATCTGTCTCTTTGGACCTAGGGGACAGGCAGCCGTTTGCAGCCTCTTTTAGCCCTGGACCCGGACGGGTTGTGTCAGGACTGGGGCGGCTGCGGCGTGTCATTTCGCCGTTCAGATGTGACGTGTAGGGCTTGTGGGTGACATGTCAGAGGCTCCTTAAATGCTCATACCGTACTCCCGAGGTCCCCTGGGCGAGGTCTCCCTTCGGTGCGGGCACCCTCTTCGGATTCTATCCGTCCTTCGGTGCGAGCACCTCCTTCGGGATCTATCCCATAATTCTGGGAGCGCCCTTGATGAACACCTTCTTCGGGACTCACACCCATAGTTCGGGGATTCCCTCGTTCAGGTGTTTCTTGTTCGAGGAAGACCTCTTTGGGGCCTCTTCCTTCGGGGAGATTCTCCCTTGCTTCAGGGAGATGGCTCTCTTACCCGAAGACGGTCAGTTTAGCCCCTCGATGGAGACGGTGTTGTCCTCGGAATTCCTGACGAGCTAACCAAAGTCTCGAGCTCATAGTGTTTGACTTCGCACCTTCTGAGGTCAGTGAAAAGATCCTTTCTTGGGTGACGTCAAACTCCTCGGCCAATATTCTGGCAGGGAGTTACTACCGAGGAGGCAATAGCCTTTGGCTATCAAAGAGCAAAGCTGCTTTACAGAAGAAGTGACCGAAGAAGGAATACAAAGTAGAAGGGAAGGAAAATGGGCCCTAAAAAATAGCCTAAGGGTTCGCGGCGTCCCGAGAGCCACTCGCTGGCCCGCCCTTTTCCACCACCTTTCGCGCTGGCATTGAAGGAGGAAGTTTCAGATGCTCGACCTTGGACCATTCCCACCGAGGTCCCTCAGGAATATTTAGGGCCTCCAGAAAAGAGAGGTCTAAATCTGGGAACCTCTGGAGAACCTGGTGACGAGCAAGGCAGAAGCCGTCCTGGAAGGCAACCTTCGCCATTTGGTTAGACTCGTTCTTATCAAGCTCGAGGTCGTCAAGCTCGTCCTCCAGTTCAGCGATCTCCTCCTTCAGCGCTGTTACCTCCAGCGTCCCCTTGGACTCCTTCTTCAAAGACTCGACCTCAGCCCGGAGAGTATTATTCTCACTCGTCAACGACACTATAAGGCTGTCAGAACAAGCCTTGTGCTTGAGAAGATCTTCGTTGGCGGCGAGCATCCCTTTTATTTGTTCACCGAGGTCAGCAATCTTCTGGGAGGAGACCCTTTGAAATTCTTCTTTTTCCTTCCGGAACTCCTCCCGAAGGGCAGTCACTTCTTTCTCAGCAGCCTCTTTCAGCTGCTGGTTTTTGGCGGCCGACTCCGCAAGTGCGATCCTCGACTCATTCATGGTCTGAGTGGCCGAAGTCCGGAAGGCAACCTCCCTGGCCACCCGAACTCGGAGAAAGCCGGCGTACCCCAGCAGCTGCAAGAAGATAAAACGCAAGGTCAGTAAGAGCCAAACACTTAGGAAAAAATTGAAGGGAAAGAGCTGTGAAGGATATACCTGAGCAGCATGCTCGGTGATCTTCGCGGCGAGGGTATTATCCCCCGGATGGGCCGCCGCTATAGCCTTGAAGGAGGCCTCGGTGAGCAACCCCTTCAAAATTTCCTTAGCCATTTGAGGAACGTCCTCGGAGTACAAATTCATGTCCTCCGTGAACGTCCAGAAAGGCTCCTTTGGTATCTTCCCTTGCGGGATTTTGGCGTCCCGAAGAGCTCGCTTCCGAGCATGTTCGGCCGCCCAGTCAGGGGTAGTCAACTCCCCTGCGTGGCAAAAATGAGAAGGAGATTAAAGACAAAGAAGGCAATCCAGAAAAACCAAAGGAAGTACACTTTGTCTGGAAACAAACCTGGTGGAACCTCGACAACAACGTCCTCGGAGTCCTCGGCCTCCTCGGCCGAAATGCCCTTGCCCTTCCGCCTGCACCGCTCCTCGGCAGAAGGTACTTCTACCACTACATCAAGGAGGGCCTGCGACGCAGTAGGACTTTGAGGAGGGACGTCGGTTGAAGGGACCTCGGAAACAGCAGTCTCAGGCGCCGGAATCTCGGCTGTCCCAGGCTCCTCAGCAGTCTCCTCGGGAATTTCTTCTAGAGGAACCTGAGCAGCTCTCTTTGCCCGTTTCCTCGAAGGCCCCGCACCAGTAGACTTCCGCCTTCGGGAAGCCGCCTTCTTCGTCTGATCGCCCTTCCCCACTTGGCCGGTGAAAAGGGCCTTGTAATGGGCGGCAGTACCGTCGCCCATCTCTGAAAAAGGAGAGAAACATCAGCGTAAGTCCGAGGAAAAAATAGCAAAGGAGTAGAAGATGACTCACTTTCGACAAACGTTTCGAAAGAAATCTCCTCCTTGAGAAGCTTGACCAACCAGGAATCCTTCCCGGCGATGGCAGGAGCTGGCATCTTGAGGTCAGTCTCGTGCTCCTTTACCACCTTTAGTTCCCGAAGGACCTCTTCGGTCATCAACTTCCAGTTGATTGGAAAAGGGTAAAGGGCGCGCGGAGCGACCTCGGGATCCCAGTCAGAGACAGCCCGAATGCGGGCGTCGAAATCCGCGAACACGGGAGCCAACTCTGGGGTCAGCAGCATCCTCGGATCAACAACGTCCACATCCAGTGTTCCCTGAGCCCATTTGGTCGGAACGTACGACCAGGCCTCGTCCATCTTCAGGAAGAAGAACTTCTGTTGCCACCCCCGCCAGCTATCCTTAGTGGCGAAGGTGAACATGAATTTCTTGCTCCCGGATCCCCGAGGTAGCATGAAATAGAAGCCACCCTTCGGGACCACAGAGAGCTTGTAGTACTGCATAAAGATTATGAAATGGGGTTCTATCCCGAAGACGCCACACATGCAGAGGTAGGCGTTAAAATAGCAGAACGAGTTCGGGGGAAGCTGGTTCACAGCAATGCCATGAAATTTGCAGAACTCGCACACCATCTTCGGGGGAGGATACCGAAGACCGGCCTTCAGCTGGGCTCGGAAAATGGTAACCTCCTTACTATGGTTTGAAAAAGCATAATGGCTAGAACGAGGCAGCCTAGTAATGGCGTAAGAGGGAAGAAAGAATTTTTTCTTCCACCTCTCTAACTTTGCAGGGGTGGTGCAACAAGGATGGGCTAAAAGAGGCTGCCAGCTCTCAGGAATGGGCATTTTCGACATGAAAACGAGTTTGAAAACGGAAGAAAACAGTTTCCAGAGAAAAACTCAAAAGAACAGAGGGATCAAAACGCTCTGGAAAACAAAAACCCACCGAAAGATTTGCCAAAATCTGAGGACGCCGTCGTGAAAGTTGGCTGGAAAAAAGCTCTGATTAAGGTAGCTCCGCCACAGAAAGCAAGAAAATGCAAGAACAGGGGCAAAGCAGAGAAAAGAGCAGAAGAAAAAGCAAAGGGAACTTATGATGGAATGGGCTATTTATAAAGCCAGAGGTGGGTAACCGAAACATCGTCATAAGTACCCTTTGGAGGCGAACCGTCGCCGTAACTGCTCTCTGCACCTGAAAAGGCGCGCCCTCTGTAACCGACGTGACTCTCCTCCAATGGCAAAGCGCCACGTGTCAACCGCTGCGCAAAAATGGGGGACACGTCCTCCAAACGTCCCTTGAAAACTGGGACACGTCTTCTGACATCCCTGGAAAACTGGGACGCGCCGCTCAGACTGACACGCTTGGCCAAACAGACCTGCAGAAACAAAGAGCAGGCCAACTCGAGGACGCCAAGAGACAGGCTATGGCCGAACAGCCCATGACCTTCGGGCAAGAGGTGTATCTTCGGCACAGGCTCCGCCTCGAAGACACCAAAGAACAGGCCAAGGCCGAAGAGCCCATGATCTTCGGGCAAAAGGCGCATCCTCGGAACAGGTTAAGCTTCCAAAGAGACTCCCATAAACAACCTCGGAAAGAGATGCAAAACCGAAGTCTTCACTTCGGCTTTCCAAAGGGGGGCATGTGATAGCCAAACGCTATCGCCTCTATCTGGCCGAACTCCCTGCCACAAGAATGGCCAGAAGAAGCTGGCGCTACCCGAGAAAAGGTGTGATCATGCACCTCGGGAGATAGCCGAAGAGCTCCGAGCCCGGCACGCCAGGAAAACCCGAGGACACTACTTGCCCCCCCAAGGTTGTGAACAGATCGCCTTCGGAAAAGCGGCACCAGACATAGCGAGCCGAACATGATATCCCCGAAGGCGGAACTCCCTGAAACTGGGAACCCCCGAACTGAGGGCTTGTTTCCCGAAGAGGCTCTGTCCGTACCAAAGGACGACCTCACCCAGGGACCTCGGGAGTACGGCAGGAGCATTTATGGAAGCATTTAAGGAAGCCTCTGACACATCCATTCACAGACGCCACAATCCACCTCAAAAGGCGCACTGCCACGCTGACGCCATCAGAATCACATCATGGCCCGTCTCAGCACATGGCTCAAGGCAACCTGCTACCAGCTATCTGTCTCCTACGCCCAGAAATTCAGGAACATCCGACCGAACACGTGTCGCGATCTGAACGGGCTAGGCACTCCTATAAATACCAGGAATTAATACTTGGCAGAAGGCTGGTTGGCAAAACACTACTCCCACACTCTGAGAAAATTACCAGGCGAGACTCCTCAGCCCTTTGTGCTACTTTCTCTGCCTTTCTCTCAGCCACCACTGACTTGGGCGTCGGAGGCTCCCCGCCCGGTAAAACACTCCGGGGGCCTCCTAACCCTTTGTTTCTAAGCTTTCAGGCACTCTCCTTTGGGCGATCCAATCCACCAGGCGTTCTTCCTCCCAGAAGTCTCTCCTCCAGTCACCATGACTCTGAACGATGAGGCCCCTGGCCATCAACTTCCATAACTCCCGCTTCCTCTCTCACACACACATGCACATACACTAAGATAACTTGTGTTTGTCACGATACCAAATGCTTATCACACAAACTTCCACTGTCGTTTACGTTGGCGATAAGTCTATGGGATAAGCTCACAGAAACTTCCACTTTTATTATGTTGGCAATAAGTTTCTACATATGGTCACGCAAACTTCCACCGATTATTGCTGAAGTATCAGGATAGGACTTTGTAAATAGTGTAGATTACAATAATCTCCCCGTCAATTAGATTTCGAGCTCAAGTCTCAAAGGGTGCTGCATCCACAATGATGTTTAGGTGGACAATATATTCTAAATAGTACTGTATATATTTGGATACTAAAATGTAATTAGAAATCTATCATAACTAAGTATTACAAGCTTTTATTATTTGATCCTACACATCACATGCTCGCAGCCAAAAGAATCAAGAATCAAATAACATACCGAGATCTTAAATAATGAAATAATTAAAGAACAATATAACCGAATTCGCTATATATTCCAAATGTGACCCCTCTAAAATTGATCCACATAATCAGCTCACTACTTTGTTTGTTTGTGCCAACAGAAGAAAATAATACTATATTCCAAAAGAAAAAGGCATTTCACTGTTCATCAACAGTGTTTATTGTAGATGAACAGTTTTTTTTTGTTGGTGCTTTTGTCTCTTTTTTTTCTTTCTCTAGATGCGATTTGCTTCTTTTTGAAGTTCTATCCCCCTTTGCAAGGTACTCCACTTTTGAAGGGCCTATGTTGTAATTTCTCCAGTTTCAGTCCATTTTGATTTGATTAAAATGCGGTTTCAATCCCTAACTTTCTAATTTTTTCATTCTAGGCTCCATGTTAGGTCCATATTACATTTTGGTTCCCAAACTTTATTGTTATTTAAATAGATTTTCTATTTGCTTTCTTGGTCACCAATTTTTTTTTGTTGTTTTGTGTATTATTTTCCAGAGCGAGAC
This sequence comes from Aquilaria sinensis, assembly GCA_005392925.1. NCBI lineage: Eukaryota > Viridiplantae > Streptophyta > Magnoliopsida > Malvales > Thymelaeaceae > Aquilaria > Aquilaria sinensis. The sequence continues at coordinate 12,732 of SMDT01002164.1, forward strand.
ATTAGTGACAATAATTTGTTTATTTTTAAATTAAAACAATTTTTATATTTATTAAGTCAATTGTTAAATCCTTAATAACTAAAGTTTTTTCATTTTTTGTCTTCATCCTAACATTTTTTTTTGTTGATTTTCTTTATTGTTGTTTTTTTAAAAGGAAACTTTAATTATTATAAGTTACCTACTTTTGATCTGGTTCCACTTGATTCTGCATTAATCAGGTTTTTTTGCTTTCTTTTTTTGTCTTCTTTACTAAGTGAATGATTAATATAGTTTTGTATTTCGGTCATTTTTTTATCATTATTGATGATTAAGTTTTATAGTATCAATTATTTACTTCAAGCTCTATAGTTTAATAAAGTAATTTGATTTATAATTGTTAAAATTGAAAGTAAATTTTTCTAAATACATTTTTCATCAATATTAAAAATTAAACTTTAAGTAAATCGCATCTGAAAAAAGTAAAAAAAAAAACACAAAGAGAGAGAGAGACAAAAGCAAAAAAAAAAATGTAGTTTCAGTCCCTAACTTTTTAATCTTTCCATTTTAGGCTCTAAGTTACATTCGTATTAGATTTTTGCCCATAGATTTTATAACCATTTAACTAGATCTTTTATTTGCTCCTCTGGTCCCCAAGTTTTTTTTTTGTTTTTTTATTCACTATCTTTTGAAGTAAGTCATTGGTGACCATAATTTTTTTATTTTTTATTTAATCCATTTTTTATCTTTATTAAGGCAACTATTAAATCTTTAATACTTAAATTTTATCCTTTTTTTTTGTCTTAATCCTAATTTTTTTATTGATTTTCTTTGTTATTATTTCCTAAATTGAAATTTTAATCATTATAATTTTCCTACTTTTGATATGGTTTTGTTTTAGGATTAGAGACTAAAAAAAATAAATGGAGAGGTTTGGTAACCTGCAAACAGTAGCCGATATTTTTTTGTAATAATTTTAATAATAAATAAATAAAAATTTATCATCAATAAATTCATGATAATCAACTAAAAATTATTTATTTTTATTTATTGTCTTCTAAAGTAAAATCTCTATAACCTTGGTTTGTTTTCTTATTTTTCTAATCAACCATAGTGACTTCATTTAGACTTTTTTTTGTTGGGTTTTTATTATTTTTTTGAATAAAACTTTAGTCAATATGAGTTGTCCACTTCTTGGTATAGAATTGATTCATTTTAGGTAATGTTTTCACTTATTTTATTTTTTCCTTTATTAAGTTGATGGTTATGCTTTTAATTTTAGAATTTTTTTCATTTTCTCTCTTGGCCTAGAGACCATTTTAGTCACCACTTTTTGTTATTGAAATTCCACTCTTTGTCTTATATTACTAACTTTTTTATATTATTTTCTGTTCTAAAACAAAATTTTAGTTACTGTGATTTAACTTTTCATACGTAGAATCTTTTTTTTCTTCTTAGTCTCAAAACTTTACTTGACTTTTTTTTTTATCCTAGTTCTTACTTTTATTTTTTCATTTTTATGAAAATTTTTTATTTCATTAATGATTACGACTGTTTATATTTATATTTAATGTTGATACGGATTTAAACCACTACAACGAGCGAGTACTATGAACCTTGTGATTACTAAGGTTTTAATTCTGTCTAGAAAACATACATTAATCTAATTTATGTGGTGCATATATAAGCAATATTTAACCTAAACTCTTTACGAATGTGTTAGAACATGGTCCACACTTAATTACGGATCAATCAAATATATATATTTGTTATATTACTAACATGTAAAATACAGGTTCTTTAGCTTACTTTTTAGTCCTAAACGAATATTTTAATTTAAGGTTCTCCTATTGAAGTATCATACCACATTTATCATGTCCCAATTAAATCATTTTTGTTAATTTCAGTGTTAAATCTAACGAAAATTGCTGACATGGCATTAATTAACATTAAAATACATATAAAATAATAATTTTGGTCCTCAAAATTTTTCAATCATTGATTTTAAACCATGAACTTCTAAATTGACAATTTACACCCCAATTAAATTAAAACTTTTTTTTTTTCATCTTTTCACTCACACTGGGTTTTTTCACCCAATTTTTTTTTCTATTCATTTGGTGGTTTTTATTCATAAGGTCATCTTTGCACCTTCGGCCAGCTTGTAACTAGGTAGAAGATGAAATCAATATAAAGGCATATCTGGTCTCCATATGAACCAAGGAGGATGAAATTGATGAGCGGGAGGATGAAATTGACCAGTGAAAAAGTGCATGTTCTTGGAGAGAGTAAATTAATGGAGGCAAGTTAAGCGAGAGAGTTGGAGGGCAATGAATTTTAGGAAGAAGTTGACAGTTTCGGGTGAAGGGCAATGGATTTGGGTGGAGAAGAAGGAATTTCTGGGCTTTGATTGAATGTGGATAAGAAGGAGCGTGAAGGGCTTTCTCTTCCAGAGGACGAAGTCATAGTGGCTATGAGCTCGCATCATGAAAAAGGAAGCAGAAGAGATGATGAATGAATCTCTAGTCATCTTCAATCATTTCGTCATCAATTGAATCTCCAGATTTGCCATGTCGCAAAATGAGGAGCCAAATAAACAGTGACTAAATCCCCTGAACTAATCTCCAATCTAAATCCATTAACGAACAAAGGCATCACGAAATGGCGAGAGCAGTGTCTGAGGGTGAGCATCGGCTATGGGATATGGTGAAAGAAAAATGAGGAGCTAGAGGATGAGGGATTTGGGTGAAGATCTGGACGTCCTTCTCCTTCTTTGCTCGATTCTTGTTTCTAGGTTAATTTTCTAGATTTATGGAACTCAAAAGATTCATAAGTTTGGTTTCTTAATCTTTTTTGTATTAAGAAGGAGGAAATCAAAAGTTTGGGCTCATTCTTGATATTCAGAAATTTTGAAAGGGTTAAAATGACTGTTTCAACAAATTTTAAGTGCCAAATTTGTTATTTTACATTATTTTTAATGTTAATTAATGCCATATAAGTAAAATTCATCCATTTTAATCTTGAAATGAACGTAAAACATCCAATCAGGACATGCAATATGAGGTAAGGTACTTTGATAGGATAATCTTAAAGTATGGTACTTGTTTATGATAATAAAATAAGCTAAGAGACCCCTAGTGGAATTTACTCTATTACTTATAGTGTTATATTTATAGAGAAAAAAAGTGTTAAACAATAAATGTGAATGATGAATAAAAACTAATTAATTAATGATCGATTCAAAGTGATAGCCGAGGTGCCCATCACCCTCCAAACCCATAGGTTCGGACAAAGCACCAACCTCGGAAGAGAAACCACCCGCCACAGAAAGAAGGATGTTCGACCTTCGAAATCTAACCTTGACAATCCTCCACCCAAGAAACAACAGTACCAGCCTCGGGGAACGATTAAACTACCCTCGGAAATGGGGATATCCCTGGGAAAGGCCACCCTCAGGAAATACACTTCTACGGTACTAAAATAACCTCAGGAGGCAAGCTCTTCTCCGAAGAGGTCTCTTCCACCAAAAGGGACCTCGGGAGTACGACATGAGCAATTAAGGAACCTCTAACACATCCTTGGCATGCCACTCCCAGATACGTTCTGACATGCCACTTGCAGGGACTTTCTTGCACGTCACTCTCGGGTCACCTAGGCTCCTAGCCCTACGGCCTATGGTCAGTTGAGTGACCCCCTATTCCTCGAAGACGTGGACCACATCCCACCGAACATGTGTCACGATCTGGGCCGACCACATGAAGAGAGCTATTACTGTTTGCTCTTCTATAAACACTCGAAAAATGCTCCAGGTAAAAGGAGGTCTTTCGAATACGAAGGACCATACTTCTCCATTGTCTATCACCTTTTGATCTCCAAAAATACTGACTTGGGCGACGGAGGCTCCTCCCCGGAAACATACTATAGGGACCTCCTAACCTTTTTTTTCTAGACATTACAGGCACCCACCCCTGGGAAACCTCCTCCTGAAGTGCTCTCCTCCACCAGAAGTCCCCCTTGCTCCTATCATGTCACCTGACGAAACTGCCACCGGCCACCACTTGGCGCCGTCTGTGGGAAACCTTTCCCATGTTGCCGTTGTAGAGACTCGACGCTCAAAGGACGAAGGGATTCCTAAGTCTCCCTCTGCGCTCGAGGCTCAACCAGCGACTGCTATGCCTGTGGTAGAGACTTCCGTGCTGGAGGACGACCGCCCTATAACGGTTACGATGGACTTCCTGTGAGATTTCCAACGCTCCATCATCACCGAAATGACCCAACAGCTTGATCAGAGGTTGCCCCAACCTCCTTTGGTCCGAAGGGCCTCGCCCCCCACTGCTCGTCGGGAAAGGAGTTCAAGGTCCACCCACCGAAGTTTAGGGAGTGGGGACTCCCTTGATGCCTCCTCAACAGAAAATGAACCAGTTGAGCTACAGCATGCCAGGAGGGGAGCCCCAAAAGAGACCAGTGCCTCCTGCCAACGGAGTGCGTCCCTCTACCGAAGGTCCCCGTCTCCTCCCCGCCAAAGTTGCTCCCCAAGGAGAAGGAGGAATTCACCATTACAGGCGAACACGCGACAGCAGGGAGAAGACAACACGACTGTCCTTATGGAAAAATTCCTGGGAAGACTGGAGAAGGTCAAGAGACAAATCTCCCGAAAACCAGTCTGGTCCAGATTGTCTAACTCTTACACCGGAGGGGAGTCACCTTTCGTACGCGAGGTGGTGGAGGCACCCATGCCCAGCGATTTCAGGGTACCTTGCCTAGAAACTTATGACGGATGAAGTGACCCTCAGGCACGCCTGACGAAGTACAAACGAAGCATGGTACTCCATGGCGCAGACGACGCTACGCTCTGTAAGTGCTTCGAAGTAACACTCTCGGGACCAGCAACGGCGTGGTATAACTCTTTGGCCCATGGAAGCTTGCTAAGTTTCCAAGAGCTATCCATTGCTTTCACACAGCAGTTCATTGGCAGTAGGCCAATGGCCAAAATGCCAGTACAAATGTTTGACATAGCTCAGCGAGGAGGGGAGACCATTTGCGATTACGTTGAGAGGTTTAATCGAGAAGCATTGGGCGTGCCCGACTTTCGCCTAGAAATTCGCATCCTCGCAATGGTCAAAGGACTTCGGAGGATTCCCAACTGTTCTATGAGTTTTCCAAAGACCCCCCAGAAACTCTTGGGGAGTTCTATAGATGGGCCGAAGAACATATGACGGCCGAAGAGCTCAGGATGGGAGGGCCCAAAGGAGAACACCCCCGCGTCGAAGGACCCAGCCATCAGCCCTAACATCAGAATGAAGGAGAAAGGCCCCGAAAGCAGAGGGGGAAAAGGCCCATGGCATTCACCCGCTTGAACACCTCAAGAGCTAGCATCCTTATGGCAATAGAAAGGCACGGGACCACAGTCCAAAAACCAAAGGCCATGAGCTCGGAAAACAAGAGAAACATGAAGAAATTCTGCCAGTTCCACCGAGACCATGGCCATGACACCGAAGATTGTTTCCAGCTGAAGAAATACATTGAGTCCCAGATCAAACAAGGTCAACTCCCCCGGTACTTGCGGATGCCTTCCCCAAAAGGAAGAAAGGAAGAGCAGAGACAAGGGGACGACGAAGAATATGACTCGGACAAGCGTCAGGACAGAAGCCCTCAGAAGAATCTACCACCATCAGCAGGGATTATCCAAACCATCACCACTGGGATACCCTCGGCCGAGAGAAAGAGGAAGATAAGAGAAATCTCCGTAATGGAATACGGAAACTCCCTAAGTAGACTCACTCGTAGAGATGGGTCTACAGTAAAGTTCCCCCACGACGATCCACTCTTTGTCATGGCAAGGATAGGAAACTAGGATGTCAAAAGGGTGCTCCTCGATGACGGATCAAACACCGATGTCATCTTTTCCCATCTGCTGCCCAAGTTAGGCATTCCGAGGGGCGACCTCAGCCCAGTTAGCTCCCCTACCTTCGGCGTCGGACCCTCTGAACTTCCGGTCCTTGGGTACGTCGACCTACCTTTGATGCTAAAAGGGGTTTGCCCCCATAGCCAGGAGGAGTTAATGGCTTCCATCAAGACAAGATTTATTTTCATTGATGTGCCATCGGCTTACAATGCTATCCTCGGAAGGCAGACCCAGAGCAACTTCCATATTCGCCCAGACATAAAGTACCTAACAGTCACCTTCGCCACCAAAGATGGAGACGCAGAGATCTTCATTGACCAAGCCGAAGTCAGAAAGGTCTTCACAAGGGCCAGGCGAAGCCCAGCAAAGATACAAGTACAGACCTCGACAAAAGAAAAAATGGTTTCGGTGGACAGGGAAACAATGGAGGAGGAAATTGAAAGCCTTGAAAACTTAGAAACAGAGGATGTAGAGTTGATCCCCGGCCGAAACACCCGAATTGGGAAAAAATTGGCCAAGGATGACAAAAAGAGGCTTGTATCCTTCTTATGTATGAACAAAGATCTATTTGCCTACTCGCCAAAGGATATGCCTGGGGTCGATCCCAACATAATTTACCATGATCTTAGAGTCCAACTGAATGCCAGACTAGTTCGGTAGAAAAAATGAAGTCTATCGGCTCACAAGAATTCATTTGTTAAAGCCGAAGTTAAGTGCCTCATTGAGGCCGAGGTAATAAGAGAGGTAAAATACCCTGAATGGCTCAGCAACGTCATCATTGCCACGAAAGAAGGAAGTGAGAACCTCCGAATCTGCATTGACTTCCGAAATTTGAATGACGCTTGCCCAAAAGATTCTTACCCTTTGCCAGCCATAGACCAACTGGTAGATGCAACAGCCGAATACAACCTTTTTAGCTTCCTTGGCGCCTTCAATGGATATCATCAGATTCGGATGAGCCCCGAAGACGAAGAGAAAATGGCCTTCATCACAGAAATAGGCACCTACTGCTACGTCAGAATGCCCTTCGGGCTGAAAAACACAGGGGTCACCTATCAAAGCCTGATGAACAAGGTATTCGATTCACAAATTGGGAGAAACATGGAAGTATACGTTAATGATATGATAGTCAAGAGCAAAATGCCTGGTAATCATATCACTGACCTCGCCAAAATCTTCCAACGACTTTGGGAATACGACATACGTCTCAATCCTGAAAAATGTGTGTTCGGGGTAAGTGCAGGAAAGTTTCTCGGGTTTATGGTATCAGAAAGGGGAATAGACGCTAACCCTGAAAAAGTCAAGGCCCTGCTGAATTTCCGAATACCCACATCCATCAAAGATATACAAAGGCTTACTGGGAGAATCACTTCCCTTAATAGATTCATCTCCAGGTACGGCGACCGATGTCGACCATTCTTCAAAGTACTCACTAAAGCCCCCAAAGGTGAGGACAGCTCTGAAACTCAAGAGCATCCATGGAACTCAGAATGCCAGAAAGCCTGGGACGAGCTTAAAAACTACCTGACCAAGTTTCCAACACTTCGACAACCCCGGGAAGGAGAACCCCTCATCCTCTATCTCGTAGTAACCGAAAAAATGGTGAGTTTGGTCCTGGTAAAAGAAGAAGGTGGGAGGCAATGGCCAGTATATTATGTAAGCAAGTCCCTACATGGTGCCGAGATCAAGTACCCATTGCTCCAAAAAGCCATCTAAGCCTTAGTACTCGTGGGCAGAAGGTTGCGACCCTATTTCCAAGGTCATGCAATCACCATCCGAAGTAACCTGCCTCTACGCGATGTAATGAAAAGAGTAGAGCATTCGGGAAGATTATCAAAATGGTGTATCGAACTTGGGGAGTACGACATTACTTACGAGCGAAGGAGGGCAATAAAAGCCCAGGCACTAGCAGATTTCAATGTCAAAATCCCAGAAATAGAGAATGCCAGAACCACTGAGGAAGACCGAACAACGGTTAATCCAGAATGGAAGCTCTTTGTTGATGGAGCATTGGGCGCAGAACACCAGGGCACTGGAATAGTCCTTCGGCGACCTGAAGGCATGGAAGCCACTAAGGCAATTAAATTCGATTTTGATGTTACCAATAATATCGCCGAATATGAAGCCCTTATAGCAGAACTAAAACTAGCCAGGAAAGTCGGCATAAAAGACCTCATGGGCCACAGTGACTCACAACTGGTAGTTTGGCAGATGAAGGGGGAATACGCGGTGAAGGATCCAACTTTGGAAAAATATCAGGATCTTGTGAAAAAACTCATTGGAGAGTTTAACTCGGTACAAATCGAAAATGTACCCCGAACTGATAATGCTCAAGCTAACTCATTGGCCAAATCAAAGGAACCCACCGAGGTGCTAAAGCAACCTAGCTTGGAATTAATGTGCATAGCAACCTCGGGGGAAGGATGGCGAGATCCCATCAGGAAGTATCTGGCAACCTCGGAACTCCCTGAGGATCCAAAAGAGGCCACAAAAGTATGAAAATGACATGAGCAATTAAGGAGCCTCTGACACATCCCTGGCATGCCACTCCCAGATACGTTTTGACACGCCGCTTGCAGGGACTTTCTTGCACGCCACTCTTGGGTCACCTAGGCTCCTAGCCCTATGGCCTATGGTCGGCTGAGTGACCCCCTATTCTCCGAAGTCGTGGACCGCATCCTACCGAACACGTGTCACGATATGGGCTGACCACATGAAGAGAGCTATTACTGTTCGCTCTTCTATAAACACTCAGAAAATGCCCCAGGTAAAAGGAGGTCTTTCGAATACGAAGGACCATACTTCTCCATTATCTATCACCTCTTGATCTCCAAAAATACTGACTTGGGCGTCGGAGGCTCCTCCCCGGAAACATACTCTGGGACCTCCTAACCTCTATTTTTTAGACATTGCAGGCACCCTCCCCTGGGGAACCTCCTCCTGAAGCGCTTTCCTCCACCGGAAGTCCCTCTTGCTCCTATCATGTCACATGATGAAACTGCCACCAGCCACCACAAAGCTTTTCAAAAATTGACATGCTCCAAAATTAATGCTTCAGGCTAGTAAGCTCAACTTTGTAGGAATCCGATTCCAGTACACCTTTTGGCAAAAAAAGTTGACCTATAACAGGTATTAAGTATTACAAAAGGGGTTCATCACAACACTTCTTGAAGATGCCAAAGTTGAGTCCACTGCAAAAGACTAACATTTTGTAGAGAACTTGCCATTATTTGAAAGGTTCCACAGCAACTTGTAGTTCAAATTCCTGCTCAAAGAGATGTTAGACAGTAAAGAGTGAAGTTCTTCCCATTCACCAACTTACCAACCCCTACCTTGCCTATGCCAACTACAACCCCAACCTAGCAATTTCCATTCCAAGCCCCCATATATACCACACAAATTGTTGGTGGCCAACTGAAATAGCCTAGGAAATTTATCACCCAACATCAAACACCCAAGCCAATGGTATTCCCAAAATCGAATGCACTCCCCATTTCCTACTCTCCAAGTTAAACACCCATCTAAAATGGTACCATTATATATAGGACACTTTAACACCCTAGAGATGTCCCCCCACACAATAGAGAAAGAGTTACCACCCAAGGCACCCTCTCGACAACAGACTGAGATAATAACCATTCTCCACAAGCACCAAACTTGATTTTAAACTACCACCATCATTTTGTGAGCAAGGATAATTTTTTTTCCATCCAAACTACCCACCCTCAAGCCCCTCCTTTTATTCCATGACACCTATTGTATCTTCCTACCCTCCCCCGATTCACCCCAAAGAAAATTGTGCTTGATGGATTCAAGGGAAGAATAGAACAATGATCCGACACCTTCCTATTTTACCCATCAAGAGAAATAATAGGCCATCTCTGAAAGAAACTTTTTGAAGCCAAAACTCTATTTTTTTCTAGCTACTAACACAATTGTTCCTCTCCGGACCCAGCAAAATGAATTGAAATTGTTAATACATCACCATGCCCCATCAAAATGGTGCAAAATCATACAAAAGCTATCCTACAAATCTTTCTTCAGAAGTGGGCAATGTGGAGCATATGTTGGAATTCTTGGCGCACCAAGATCCTTTTAAGATAGGACTTGAGCTCATTGAGCTAACTCTAGCTTGAATAGCTATCTAAGGCAGCTAGAAGTAGCTCCTTTTAGCTCAAGTCAGCTCACTTCAGCTATAAGTAGCTCAAAGTAGTTGGACTTCAGCTCAAGTTAGCTCAAGTCAGCTCACTTCAGCTTCTAGTAGCTGAATGTAGCTGGACTTCAGCTCAAGTCAGCTCACTTCAGCTATAAGTAGCTCAAAATAGCTGGACTTCAGCTCAAGTTAGCTCACTTTAGCTTCTGGTAGTTGAGTGTAGCTGGACTTCAGTTCACTTCAGCTGAGAGCAGCTAACTCCAGCTCTAGGTCAGCTCTAGGAGCTGGACCTCAGTTCATGGTGCTTGGTTAGAGCTCAAAGGAGCTCAATGGTGCATAAGTAGTATAGTGAGCTAGCTTTGCACCATCTCACCTTGCTTTTAGCTCAAAACCATCAAGAGGCACATCTTTTGTGTAAAGGTATGTCTCTTCATCAAAAGAGATGACTATTGGCTAAAAGAACATGTCCTTTCATCCAAAGAAATTGTTCCTTGAGTGAATAGACATGTATATTTGGCCATGGGATGGTTGGGGTGGTTATTGCACCAAGAATGATTTCCTTTCACATCAAAAGACATGTATATTCATCCATGAAGTGGTTGGGGTGGTTATTGCACCAAGAATGATGTCCTTTGACGTCAAGAGACATGTATATTCGGCCATGGGTTGGTTATAGCACCAAGAGATGTCTCTTGACCAAAGGGACATGTCTCTTAGGCCAAAGGAAGTGTTCCTTGGCCAAAGAGACATGTATTTTTGCCACCATAGATGACCCTTGGCCAAAGGAAGTGTTCTTTGGCTTAAAGGACACCTTGCTTAGTGTAAAGGTCTGCCTTTTGGTCATCTATAAATAGCCTTTAACGGCCGACCATTTAGAGCATTCCAAGGCATTCCATTTGCTCTATTTTTCTTGAGAGAAAAGTCTCCTCCTTCCTTTCTTTTAGTGGCCGAAATATTAGACACCATTTTAGAGCATTGTGGGTGAAATTACATTCAGATTATTCATCTCAATTCAAGCTTCAAGGTGCTCCTGTAAGATCAAGTTCTTCCTCAAGTTTTTGCCAAAGATAAACAAGAAGAAAGGTGCACACCTTTTTCTTGGTTTAGTAGCATGCTAGGTTTCATTCATTATTTACATGAATGTTCTTAGTAGCATGCTAGGATTTGTTTGCCATAATATGTATGTAAAACTAACATGCTATATCAAATGCACAAAATATGTTAAACAAATTAGAATGATGCATGCTTGTACTCATGTTGAACTCAAATGATCAAAATGCATGTGGCATGTACATGAGTAGATAACATAAAGATATGTTATTGTGGGATCCTAAAATCTTAAATTGGTATTAGAGCCTAGGTCATGAACATGTATATCTTACATATAGTAAGCATGATTTAGGATCATACATATGTGTATGATTGTGATAAGGCTAATGAAGGATATGTGTATGAAGCAATGAAGGCATGTTTGTGTATTTCTGATTGAATGCTAGATGCATCTCTTTTGCCATATATGAGCATGTTAGAAGTTGTTTCATACACATGTTGCTTTGTTGAGTCTTGTTGTGTAAATTGAACTAAAACATGTGAATTGCATCAATGTAGATGGCTTGTAAGAATATAGTTGCAGAATTAAACCGTGACCTCAAATTGGATGCTGAAAACTATTCAATTTGGCAACAGAAGGTCAAATTCATTTTAACTGAACAAGATACTCTTGATGTGCTCACTCAAGAGATCATGCCTCCTGCTGAGGGATAGGATAGGACTACCTATGAGGCATTCCTAAAGAAGAACTCTATGTGTAGAGTCACTCTCCTTTCCATTATGGTGGATAAGAATATGGTGGAATTCTCCATGCTTGAGGGGTCCAAGGCCATATGGGATTCAGTCAAAGCCAAGTATGGAGATGTTTCTATAGAGAAACAACGCTAAATGATTCTTAGGTTTCAGAATTATGTGAAGCGTGCTGATCACTCTATGAGTGCTCACTTGCGTGAAATGTCACGCATGAGCCACCAGCTCAAGAAAGCAGGGCATGTGCTCACTGATGAGCAACAAGTGCAAGCAATAATCCGTTCCTTGCCTGATGAGGAATGGCAGTTGATGAAGGTCAACTTACGCCATAACCCTCAAATAATGTCATTTGATGACATTGCTCATCACCTCCTCCTTGAGGCTGAAGTAATGGCCCTCGAGGACCATTCTAGGGCATATGTTGCCTCATCTTCTATCCAGAAGGGATGGAAGAAGAATGGTGGGAAAGGAGGGCTGTGAAAGGGCAAGGGAAAAAGTCCTGCTTCCAAGAAAAAGTTCAAGAAAAAATGGGACATAAGCAACCTGAAGTACTTCAACTGTGGGCATAAAGGACACTTTGCAAAAGATTGCAAGGGTCCACCCAAGGTACATACATACCCTTCTACTTCCATTGTACATCTTGTGTCATGTACATTACTAACTGAGTGCAATTCTTTGTGGATTGTAGACTCGGGAGCAACAGACCACATAGCCCAGGACAGGTCCTTGTTTGTGGCCTACAGGAAGCTCTCAAAATGAACTAAGCACGTTTCAGTGGGGAATGATGCCAGGTTGGAAGTAGAAGGCATAGGAACATGTAGAATTCCTGTGGATATTGGATATTTGTATCTAATAGATGTATTGTATGTACCAAACATTTGTAGAAATTTGATTTCTATAAGTTGTATGTTGAAGTACAATTATTGCTTTAATTTCTTTAATAATAATGTGTCTATTATTAAAGATGATCAGATAGTATGCACTTGTTCAGTTAATAATGGGCTTTATGAGTTGAAGCCAATTGACCATTCTGTTGCAAGTCCTAGTTGCTATGTGACAAAGGTCACAAATGAAATGAGATGGCATGAGAGGTTGGGTCATATTGGTCAAGATCGAATGGACAAGCTAGGTAAGAGTGGATTGCTAAGTTCCTTGACCAAGGTTGTCCTTCCAAGTTGCCAATCATGCCTAGAGGGCAAAGCCACAAGAAAGCCTTTTGGCAAAGCAACTAGGAGAAGTGAGGCACTAAGTTTAGTTCACTCTGACCTGTGTGGGCCAATGAGGGTTGAATCCGAAAATGGATTTAACTACTTCATCACTTTCACGGATGATTATACTCGATTCACCCACGTCTACTTACTGAGAAACAAGGCAGAGGCCCTGGCATGCTTTGAGAAGTATGTGCACTTGGTTGAGAACCAAGTAGGTAAGAAGGTTAAGTCCTTTAGGACAGATAGGGGTGGAGAGTATACATCAAATGCATTCAAGGCATTTTGTGACTTGAAGGGTATTGAGAGGGAGTTCACTCTTCCTTGGACACCCCAACAGAATGGAGTGTCTGAAAGGAAGAATAGAACTCTTATGGACATGGTATGTTCCATGATGGCAAAGGCCAATTTAGACATCACTTATTGGAGTGATGCATTGCTATGTGCAGTTCATGTCCTTAACAAAGTACCCATCAAGAATGTGAACTCTTCTCTATATGAGTTATGGAAGAAGAAAACTCCTAACCTAAGCTATTTACGCCCTTGGGGTTGTTTAGCTTATGTTCACATAATGGACCACCCTTTGGGAAAGTTGGGTCCAAGAGGGAGGAGGTGTGCCTTCCTTGGTTATGCTGAACAATCTAGGGGTTATGTGTTCTTGGATATAAGTCACAAAACTGGGAACATTTTTTATGCAAGAAATGCTAACTTTATGGAGGATGAGTTCCCCAAAGTTGGTGAATGTGGTGACTTAACCTCATTAAGCCAGATCCTAGATGAGGATCAACCAAGTGTCAAAAGGACACCTGGAACACATGCACCTACTCTAGAGGGAATATCTCAACCACATGGAGCAATGGCTCTAGAAATGCTTGTTGTTGTGGACCAACATGAGCAAGACCTCCAAGAGGAAGGTTTTGTTCAATAGGGAGTTGAGGATACTCAAGAGCAAAATGTTGAGCCTCAAGGGATGGAGCATGAGTTGCCTCCATCTCAGCCTACATTGAGAAGATCAATGAGGAAATTTGGACCACCTAAAGAATGGTGGATCTTGGATAGTGAGGCAAATTTGGTTGCACCTGAGATAGATGAGCCAAGTAATATTTAGGAGGCTCTTGAGGGTGCACAGAGGGAAGAGTGGCTAAATGCAATGGAGGATGAGTTGCATTCAATGCATCTCAATGGGGTTTGGAAGCTAAGTGATCTTCCTTCAGGCCGTAAGGCAATTGGGAACAAGTGGGTTCTCAAGATCAAGGTGAACTTTGATGGAAGTATCGAAAGATACAAGGTCCGTTTGGTGGCCAAGGGTTTTACACAGAAGGAGGGTGTTGATTTCAAAGACACCTTCTCTCTTATTGTAAAATTTACTTCCATTAGGATATTACTTGCCATTGTGGAAAATCTAGACCTAGGGTTACATCAGATGGATGTAAAGACCGTCTTTCTCAATGGTGATTTGAGTGAGGAGATATATATGAGACAACCTAAGGGGTTTGTCCAAAAGGGTCAAGAGGACAAGGTGTGTAGACTAAAGAGGTCTATCTATGGTCTTAAGCAAGCTTCAAGACAGTGGTACTTGAAGTTTCACCATGCAATCACAAGCTATGGTTTTGTGATGATGCATGAAGACCATTGTGTATACTTGTACTCTTCTGGGTCTAGTTTTGTAGTATTGACTCTATATATAGATGATATACTGATTGCAAGTAATGGGCTTGCATTGTTAAGTACCATCAATGGATGGTTGTCTTCCACCTTTGATATGAAGGACATGGGAGAGGCTGCCTTTATTCTTGGGGTTAAGATCCTAAGGGATAGAAAGACAAGGCTATTGGCCTTTTCTCAAGAGCCTTATATTGATAAGATTCTTGCAAGGTTCAACTTAACAAATGCAAAGCCCATGAGTACAGCTCTTGCATATGGTAGTAAGATTGAAGAGGACTTGTGTCCTAAGACTCTAAAGGAGAAGGAAGAGATGGCTCATATCCCCTACCTAAGTGCCATTGGTAGCTTGATGTATGCCATGTTATGTACAAGGCCAGACATCAGCCAAGCGGTTGGACTTCTAGCAAGATATTCTTCCAACCCTGGTCTAGAGCATTGGAAGAGTGTCAAGAGGATCCTAAGGTACCTCAAGGGCACTAAGGATTATTGGCTTTGTTACCAAGGTAAATACCTTAGTTTACGTGGCTATTCTAATGCTGATTGGGGAGGAGATAGAGACTCTAGCAAGTCTACATTGGGTTATCTTTTCATGCTAAATGGTGGGGCTACTACTTGGTGTAGTAAGAAGCAAACTTGTACAACATTGTCCACAATGGAGGCTGAATTTGTTTCATGTGCCTCAGATGTACAAGAAGCTCTTTGGCTAGGTTATTTCCTTAAGAATTTGGAGTCCAGGGTTTCTATTGAGAAACCTATTACTATCTACAGTGATAGTATGGCACCCATGGCTTATACTAAGGACCCCAAATACCATGGAAAGACCAAGCACATTAGCATGAAATATAACTTTGTGTGAGATGCAATTGAAGAGGGTGAAGTTAGGATTGAGTACATTTCTACAGACCTGATGGTGGCAGATCCTCTCACTAAGCCATTGCCACCACTTGTATTTGCTCGACATGTTAGAGCAATGGGTCTTAAGAAGATTGTAAATGTTGGATGTACTTCACCTTTTTGGTGTTACACATGTTATGTATTTCTTTGAAATAATACAGATTATTTTATGAAATACACAGTTCAATTTTATGAATCACAACGAACAAATGAACATGTCAAACATAGGCAGAGGATGACTTTCTCACACAAGTCATTCACCCTTGATCTTTATATAAGATTAAGGATGAGACTGTCTAAAGAATTAAATGAAACTTAAGTGAATGATACATTTAAGTGGGAGTCATGCTCCAACACATGACACTTTAGCTTTTATGGTCACCTTGATTATGAGTAATCAAGATTCAATGCTTGGGTGCATTCAGTTTGTATGACCATTCATACATCCTAGCCTATGTTAGATGTAAGCTAAGGCTTACATGGAGAAATTTCATGGTTATTGACATGTCCTCCTTTTATATGTTTGATGCGGTTCGGTGGTGCGGAACTAGCATCTCCACTGTGTGCAACGGTGAGGGCAGCAGGGGGCCCTGGAGGTGCGGATTAGAGCAGAAGGAAGGCGTCCGGAGTGGATCACCTTAAGTGATGGCCGGCAACTCCTTGGTCCTGAGATGATGCAGGGTAATGACGGGAGGTACCTCCGGTGTGGGAGAGAGCCCGGAACAGTGATTCTTCAGGTAGACCTGGCTGAAATGCTCAGAAAACAAGGGTTAGGAGGCCCCCGAGGTGGTTTTCCAGGGGGAACCTCCGACGCCCAAGTCAGTGCTTTGAGAAGGAGAGATACTCAGTAATAGGCACAAGGGACTCTTGCCTGGCGTGTCTTTCTGAGGGCCGAAGGGAGAGCATTCAGGTGAAGGGAGAGTTTTCAGGCGGAGGAAGCAGAGCGTCCTATGTTTTCCGGCCTCTCTCTCCGTTCTATCGCCAGAAAGCACCCCCTTTTGTGATGATTTTCCTTTGAGAAAAGGAATAGGGTGACCCCTTCAGATGATTACACATGTATCGCACGTGTATGGTTGGATGGTGTTCGTACTTCTAGGCGTGGAGGCCCCTAGCCACCTGCGGCCTCCTCGGGCCGTGAGTCGTAGCCCTTTGTGATAGGACATTAGACTGCGATGGCGTGTCAGAGCGTATCTGAAGGTGGCGTGTCGGAGATGTAAGTGAGCAGAGTGTTAGAGACTCCTTTATAGCTCTTACCGTACAACCGAGGTCCCTTTGGTGGATGCCTCACTTCGGGGTGAGGAACCTTTTTTCGGAGTCAGGCTGGAACTTCGGCGTCTCCGTCTTCGGGGGCCTTTCTCCCTTGGAGGGTGATTGGTCCCTCTCCCCCGAAGCTGGTTCGGTCGCCTTCCCGAAGAAGGAGCTGCGCTGGCTCCCGAAGTTGGAATTGGCGAGCTACTGAGGTCGTGTGCCTCAGGTGTCTGGCTCTATCTTTTCCGTGGTCGGTGGGTAAACAGGGTGATAGCACTTTGGCTATCACATGCCCCCCTTGGAAAGTCGAAGTGAAGACTTCGGCAAGTAGCTTCTCCGGCGTCTGTCTATCGCTCCATTGGCAGCTTTTGACAGGACGACCTCATGGACTCCCGAAGGCCCACGTAGTAGTATGTCTGTTTTCGGTCGAACAGGGCAGCATGGAGCCTTTGAACCCCGGACCTTATGGATTTACCCTCGGAGTATGACGTTGGCCGGCAAGGCACTTCGCCACCCATGTGATAAACCTTATTCGGACAGGTGTCGTATGCCCGCCCTTCAGTGTTCTCAAGATTCCCAACTTGTTCACTTTTCCCGCCATAGGCTAATGGATCAACCCGTCTTGAAACTAGGTGTGTCAGTCTCGAGCAATGGGCCCTGGTTTTCCAGATGTCAGAAAATGTGTCCTAGTTTCTCATGACAGGCGATACGTGGCAGTCATCAGCTGGGATGGGCACACCTTTTCATGCGAAGTGTAATCATGGCGATGCTTCGCCTTCACGCAGCATTTATGATGCCCTTTGGCTGCCCTTCCTCGATCTATATAAGCCTTCCTTCTGTCATACTCTTCACTTGTGTTTCTTTGCTCTCACTTTGCTCTCGCTTTTCTTCCTTTTTTGCGGCAGTCTTAGCGGCGGAGCGATTTCTGGCAACCTTTCACGACGGTGTCCTCAAACCCCAACTTCTTAGGAAGACTTTTGGTGGGTTTCGACTTCTAGAGTTCCTTTGGTGTTTGCTTTTCTTTTCACTTTCCGAAGTCATTTTTCGGTCAACCATGCCTATTCCCGAGAGCTGGCAACCCCTTTTGTCTCACCCTTGTTGCACCACTCTTGAAAAATTAGAAAAGTGGAAGACAAAATTTTTTCTTCCCTCGTATGCTATTACAAGGTTACCTCGCCTTGGCCAGTTTAGCTTTATGAATCGGGGTGACGAGGTTACCATTTTCTGAGCCCAACTGAAGGCTGGACTTCGGTTTCCTCCTGCGAAGATGATTTGCGACTTTTACCAGTTTCATGGCATAGCCGTGAATCAGCTTCCTCCTAACTCATTTTGCTATTTCAATGCCTTTCTCTGCATGTGCGGGATCTTTGGGGTAGAACCCCATTTCATCTTGTTCATGCAGTATTATAAGCTCTATCTGGTTCCGAAGGGTGGCTTTTATTTCATACTGCCTTAGGGATTTGGGAGCTAGAAATTTATGTTCGCCTTCGCTACCAAGGATAGCTGGCGAGGGTGGCAAAGGAAGTTCTTCTTCCTGAAGGTGGCGGAGGCCTGGTCGCACGTCCCAACTAAGTGGGCTCGGGGAAAGCTGGAGGCGGATGTCATGGATCCCAGGAAGCTGCTAACTCCCGAGTTGGCGGTGAGGTTTAGGGACTTTGACAGATGAATCCGTACTGTCACCGACTGGGATGCCAAGGTCTCTTCACGCTCTCTCAACCCTTTCCCGATCATGTGGAAACTCATGACCGAGGATGTCCTTCAGGAGCTGGGGGTGGTTACGGAGCATAAGACGGATCTCGGCATGCCAGCTCCTGCTACCGAGGGGAAGAACTCTTGGCTGGTGAAGCTCCTTCGGAGCGAACTCACTTACGAAGCCTTTTTTGAAAGTAAGTTTCTTTCAAAGTTTTTTCAGCATAAGTGCCTGTGGACTTACACTGATTTCTTCCCTCTTTTTCAGAGATGGGCGATGAGTCTGCCGCCTACTACAAGTCTCCCTTCCTTGGTCAGGCCGAGAAGGGACAACAAAAGAAGAGGCGCAAGGCTTTTGGGAGCGGATCATCTTTGGCCAAGAAGGCCAAGAAGGACACCCCTCTTCCCCCTCCGGATGACGTTTTGGAAGCCAGCGATGTTATTGCTACTTCCACTAAGGCTGGCGATGTCATTGCAACTTCCACCAAGGTTGCAACTTTCGCCGAGCCTGAAACTGCTATCGAAGTCCCTGCCGGGGTGATTGCCCTTCCTGCTCCTCTGAGTCGTGCCACGTCGGCAGACCTTGTGGGCTCTTTGGCGGATCTTTCTGCTGAAGATTTAGAAAGACGCCGAAGGGCCAAGGGCAAACATATTCCTGCCGACGTGGAGCAGGTCGGTGACTCTGATGACGACTATGCCGTGGTCGTGCTAGGTTTGTCTCCTTTTCCCTGCAATCAAACTTACATTTTTTGATAATAAAGGAATTTTTACCTGATAAGATGCATGTTTCTTTTTGCAGAGGATCCGGTGCCCCTGGCTTGGAAGATTGAGAACGCCCGAAGGAGGGATCTTCGGGATTCTCATGTCCCGAAGGACAAAGTCCCAAGGGAGCTGTTCTGGTCCTTCACGGAGGACATGAATCTGTTCTCCAGGGATTGTCAGGAAATGGCTCCCCAAATGGTGAAGGGCGTGCTTACTCAGGCATCATTCAAGGTAGTCACTGAGGAGTGTGCATCCCAGGATGCCCTTGCTGCAAAAGTTTCCTAGCATGCTACTCAGGTAACTCTTTAGGCTCCTCGCTTTTCCTTCCCCTTTTATGGCCTAAGTGTTTTTGGCTTTCCTTGTGCAAATTTTTCTAAGTACCTTGTTTTTTTTGCTGCTTCTGGGGTATAGTGGGTACCTCCGAGCTTGGGCTGAAGACAAATTGGAGAAGGCCAAAGTCTTTTGTGCCAACTCGGTGTTGACGAACACCAAGTTCAGCCAAATATGCAAGGAGAAGATTGCCAGTCTTCAGGAGGAATTCTTGAAGGGTCAACAAGAGCTCTTGAAGGATTTTTCTGAGAAGATGTTCGACCTTGGCAACAAATTAATCAGCCTGACTTCGGCCAACAAGATCCTTCAAAAGGAAAGAGAAGGGGAGTCTGCCCTCTTGGCGAAGGCGATGGCTGAGAATGCTGAACTCCAGGCCAAGGTCGACTCATTGAAGGAGGGTTCGAAGAAGAAGAAGAAAACTGAAGAGCTGGAGAAGGAGATTTTCGACCTTCAGCAGGAGGTTTCGGATCTTCAGCATGAGGCGAATGTGTTGGACATTGAAAGAGGCAAACCGTCTAGGCGTCCAAGGTCGCTTTTCAGGACGGCTTCTGCCTAGCTCATCATCAGTTTCTGAAGAAGTATCCGGACCTCGATCCTTCCTTTCTAGTTGCCCTGGATATTCCCGGGGGACCTCAGTGGATGTGGTCAAGAGTCGAGTTCCTTAACTTGCCGTTTCCTCCTCCTACACCGAAGGCGGCGGCAAAAAACTCAGGAGCTGAAGCTTCCCACGACGCCGGGGTCCCTTAGATTATCTAAGACCTTCTTCTTTTTCTTTGTACTCTTCTTCTTGTAATCTTCTCCTTGTATCAAGACCTTCTTCAATGAATTTTCCTTCATTATTTTGGCTAAGCCTTTTTTAGCAATTTTTGTTTCCCATATGTCCCGATCACTTTCGATCAAGGGACTTCGGTACTTTCTTTGCTCGTTTTCGTCGGCCATTCTTCGGGAGGACTTTCGTAGTAGGCGAAGTTTCCTTAGGCGAAGTTTAGCCTCCTCCTTGCCGGCCATGTTCCGTAGACTTGCCTTCTTTTGGGCATATATAACCCAACTAACTTCAGAAAGAATAGGAGACTTTTGGGAGTCCATACTTCAGCTTTGTTTGGTGAACATTCTCAGACAGGGGAAAACTTTCTGTACTTAGACAAATTTCTGGCTTTCACCATTTCTTGTCTGAAAAATTCTAAGCGTAGAATTTCTTTAAGGCGCCCGAGTGCCTTGTATTTTTCAGTTTTCCTTCTTCGGTGTTGCCAAGCTTGTATGCTCCTATTCGGACCTTGTTTAGGACCCAATATTTTCCCGTTTGGCCGAAGTACCCTATAGGATGGTTTTCGGGGTTCTAATTCAGCCTTTCAAGGGCGAGGTCTCTTTTTCCTTGTTCCTTTTGGCCTATTATGCAGATTTGCACTTATGCCCACCTTTTGCTGAAAAGGCCTCCTTTCAAGCTTGGCCGTTTCTCAGTGTTTGACAACTAGGTCTAGCTTAGTTTTCAACGTGAGGTCACTTCTTCTTCCGTAAGACATCTGTATGCTGGCCAAACTTCTTCAAATGGATAACGTCTTTCTATATTGGGGATAAGCGAGAAGAGTGTCTCCTCTTCGGTCCCTTGGGGAGTTGTCTGATAACTCCTTGGTACAGTAGGAAGTTCTCCTGGCCATTTTCACTTTGCATTTCTCACAGTCCCTCTTTTATAGCTCTTTTGGCAACTTTATCTGTTGCTCGGGGGGCTGAGCTAGTAGGCTAAAGTGCCTTTCTATTCTGAGGTCGGTGACGAATTCTTGAAATCCCTTGTTCATAGACTGGAAATCATTACTGGCCAATGTCACCGTCGGTATGCCAAATTAGCATATTATGTTCTTTCAGACGAACTTTTTGTGCACCTTTTGCCGGCGTGGTTGCTAGGAGTTCTGCCTTACCTCTTTCAGTGAAGTAGTCCTCTGCTGTCACGCAGAACTTCACATCTCCGAGTGCTGTTTGGAGTGGCTCGGCGCAATCTTTTCGAGGTTATCCACTCCGAAGGCAGTCTTCGGGCGCTGGAGTGTGTCTGGCCGTTTTCACACCTTTTGGATGAATTGTCCTGCACCCTTTTTACCGATATATATATATTTCTATAACGAAGTTGCGTACCTTTGCCTGCATAGTTTTTCCTTAGTCAGAAAATATCGTTCGAAATGTCTTTGCACTTTCTGCGTCTTCATGAGGATTTTCGGGACTCTTTGGCTGCGAGATTCCTCTTTGTAGGATCTTTCCGCTTCCTATGCGAGGTTACTATACCTAGCGTTGCCATGCTCAGATGGGCCAACACTTTAGGTAATCAAATTTGATCGTTCTGGTGGCCTCCCTGCCTTCGGGCTCCCGAGGGGGTATGCCAGCGCCCTAATGTTTTGCACTAGGGGTTCCACTGACAAGGGGTTTTCACTGTGGATCTACCTTCGCTCGGTCTCCCTTGTTGGTTTCAGCCTCCTTTATTTATGGGATTTCGGCGATCTAGTCTGCCAGTATCTGGGCGCTTGCTGCCCTTCTAGGCTTACGCGCGATGTAGAACTCTTTGAGTTCGATGCACCATTTCGATAGTCCTTTCCAAATGCTCTACTCTTTTTTGCCAGGTCGCGCAGAGGTAGATCAGTTCGGACAGCGATAGCGTGTCCTTGGAAGTAGAGTCGGCGCCTTCTGCCCGCACTTCAAGTTGTAGATGACCTTTCGGGGCAATGGGTGTTGACTTCGTTGCTGAGGAGATAGCGATTTTTTCCTCGGGTGCAGGACTCTTTTGGTAGGGAGGTCTGGGTCATCCGGAACCTGTTTTTCTCGTAGGTTATACTCCGGGGGTATGCTTCCCACCGAGGACTCAAATCTTCATTTCCCAAAGTCTTGCGAATTGACACGGGATTCTCTTCCCGTCGAGATACCAATGGGGAGGGCCTTCGGCCCGAATTTAGCTGTGGCCTTCTTTGGCTTGACCACTGTATCATTTCGACCATGCCAGGGCATGGGAATTTGTGTAGGAAGCCTATGGTGATAGTCAGAGGGCGTTCGTCCTTGGGTAGGGAATTCCTTGCTGCGATTATTCAGTTGCCTGTTGAATCTCTGGGGTGGACGGAGACCTCGGGAGTCCCCTCTCCTTAGAACGCTGAGCTTCAACTTTGGGAACCTGGGAGTGATTTCCCACAGATGGCGCCAGATGATGCGGTCCGGTGGTGCGGAACCAGCATATCCACTGTGTGCAGCGGTGAAGGCAGCAGGGGGCCTGGAGGTGTGGATTAGCGCAGAAGGAAGGCGTTCGGAGTGGATCACCTTAAGTGATGGCCGGAAGCTCCTTGGTCCTGAGATGATGTAGGGTAATGACGGGAAGTACCTCCGGTGTGGGAGAGAGCCTAGAACAGTGATTCTTCAGCGAGACCTGGCTGAAACGCTCAGAAAACAAGGGTTAGGAGGCCCTCGGGGTGATTTTCCGGGGGCGAACCTCCGACGCCCAAGTCAGTGCTTTGAGAAGGAGAGATACTCAGTAATAAGATCAAGGGACTCTTGCTTGGCGTGTCTTTCTGAGGGCCAAAGGGAGAGCATTCAGGTGAAGGGAGAGTTTTCAGGCGGAGGAAGTAGAGCATCCTGTGTTTTCCAGCCTCTCTCTCTGTTCTCTCACCAGAAGGCCCACCTCTTGTGATGATTTCCCTTGGATAAAAGGAAAAGGGTGACCCCTTCAGATGATTACACGTGTATCGTTGGATGGTGTTCGTACATCTAGGCGTGGAGGCCTCTAGCCACCTACAGGCTCCTCGGGCCATGAGTCGTAGCACTTTGTGATAGGACATTAGACTGCGATGGTGTGTGAGAGCATATCTGAAGGTGGCGTGTCGGAGACGTATGTGAGTGGAGTGTTAGAGACTCCTTGATATCACTTGTCGTACGACCGAGGTCCCCTTGGTGGATGTCTTACTTCGGGGTGAGGAACCTTTTTCCGGAGTCGGGCTGGAACTTCGGCATCTCCATGTTCGGGGGCCTTTATCCCTCGGAGGGTGATTGGTCCTTCTCCCCCGAAGCTGGTTCGGTCGCCTTCCCGAAGGAGGCGCTGTGTTGGCTCCTGAAGTTGGAATTGGCGAGCTACCGAGGTCATGTGCCTCAGGTGTCTGGCTTTCTCTTTTCTGTGGTCGGTTGGTAAACAGGGTGATAACACTTCGGCTATCAATGTTAAGAGGAGTACACTTCATGGTGTTTTAAGAGGGAGAAATGACACGCTCCTCAATTGGAATGGAGATCACTCCAAGTGGGAGTGACATAAGTAAAACACCTTAGAAGTATATTATGGAACTTTAATGGATGTGTTTCTAAGTGTTCCATGACCATGAAATACGACCAGGGAAGAATTTAAGCAAGTTGTCTCTATTCTTGCTTAGTGTGAGATTCTTCGAATCAGATTCTTAATGACTATGGCTTGCTATTAGGAAGTTGAGTTAATTATGATTACTTTGATTAGTTGTCAAAGGTCTTAGAGAAATGAGACTGGAGTATCCTCATTTTGGGTAATCATGTTAACTCATTGACCTAAGTAGTTGAAGCTAAAAGGAAAGACATTCAGATGATACACGTTCAATAAATTCAATCTTGGGCCCACATATTACTGTGAGTAGTATGCTAGATTGAATGAAAAGTGATTGAAATGAGTACTCAATGCTTAATACAATCATCGATTTCAAGGAGTTGAAATTCTAAGAAAGAGACTGATTGTGATTAAGAAGTGTATCATATGTCTGGGGTCTGAAAGGCATAACTTGATGTGTTCAAGCAAGCTTGATGTGTTTAAGCAACACACTTGAATTTGATGTGTTTAAAGAAAGTTTGAAGAAGTTCAAACTATGAGGAGAGGACAATCTTCTATTGAGAGTCTAACAACCTCAATAGAAGAGACTTGGTGTGTGTGTGCCTGAGCTCGCACCCACAACTCTATATATGTAGAAGTGTTCAGATTATTTGGGCTATAAGGATTAAGGAGTTTGTTTTGAGTGGGAGCTACAAGTTTAAAAGCATCTTAGTGCGAGTGGGAGTTTGCTGGAATTCTTGGCGCACCAAGATCCTTTTAAGATAGGATTTGAGCTCATTGAGCTCATTGAGCTAACTCTAGCTTGAATAGCTATCTAAGGTAGTTAGAAGTAGCTCCCTTTAGTACAAGTCAGCTCACTTCAGTTATAAGTAGCTTAGAGTAGCTGGACTTTAGCTCAAGTTAGGTCAAGTCAGCTCAAGTCAGCTCACTTCAACTTCTGGTAGCTGAATGTAGCTGGACTTCAACTCAAGTCAGCTCACTTCAGCTATAAGTACCTCAAAGTACTCAAGTTAGCTCAAGTCAGCTCAAGTCAGCTCACTTCAGCCTCTGGTAGCTGAGTGTAGCTGGACTTCAGTTCACTTCAGCTGAGAACAGCTAACTCCAGTTCTAGTTTGTGGTGCTTGGTTGTAACTCAATGGAGCTCAATGGTTCATAAGTAGTATAGTGAGCTAGCTTTGTGCCAGCTCACCTTGCTTTTAGCTCAAAACCACCAAGAGACACATCTTTTGTGTAAAGGTATGTCTCTTCATCAAAAGAGATGACTATTGGCTAAAAGAACATGTCCTTTCATCCAAAGGAAGTGTTCCTTGAGTGAATAGACATGTATATTTGGCCATGGGGTGGTTGGGGTGGTTATTGCACCAAGAATGATGTCCTTTGACATCAAAAGACATGTATATTCGGCCATGGGTTGGTTATAGCACCAAGAGATGTCTATTGACCAAAGGGACATGTCACTTAGGCCAAAGGAAGTGTTCATTGGCAAAAGAGACATGTATTTTCGCCACCATAGATGACCCTTGGCCAAAGGAAGTGTTCTTCGGCTTAAAGGACACCTTGCTTAGTGTAAAGGTGTGCCTTTTGGCCATCTATAAATAGCCTTTAATGGCCGGCCATTTAGAGCATTCCAAGGCATTCCATTTGTTCCATTTTTCTTGAGAGAAAAGTCTCCTCCTTCCTTTGTTTTAGTGCTTGAAATATTAGATACCATTTTAGAGCATTGTGGGTGAAATTACATTGAGATTATTTATCTCAATTCAAGCTTCAAGGTGCTCCTCTAAGATCAAGTTCTTCCTCAAGTTTTCGCCAAAGATAATCAAGAAGAAAGGTGCACACCTTTTTCTTGGTTTAGTAGCATGCTAGGTTTCATTCATTATTTACATGAATGTTCTTAGTAGCATGCTAGGATTTGTTTGCCACAATATGTATGTAAAACTAACATGCTATATGAAATGCACAAAATATGTTAAACAAATTAGAATGATGCTTGCTTGTACTCATGTTGAACTCAAATGATCAAAATGCATGTGGGATATACATGAGTAGATAACATAAAGATATGTTATCATGAGATCCTAAAATCTTCAGCATAAACATTAATAATAAGAGAAACAGAAGTATTGCCACTCCACCTCCCCATTACTCCAAGGTACCTAGGAAGACAAGGTATTTGAAGATTTTGTCTCCTATAGTGCCAAGAAGTCAACCTGATTCTCCCTCACAACTCCTCTGATTTCTGACTTCTTGCCTTTCCTCCCGAATCTTCTCATACGCAGACTAAGAATCTTCATAGGATAAAAGTAGTAAATTTCAGAGTTTAACACAAATAGGGGGCTCAATTGTAAGTCATGAAAGTAAGGGGGCAAAAAATGCAAAATCCAAAGATTTTAGGACATCTTTGGCACATCTTTTGGTACAGTGGCAAAAATGTCCAATTCAAAAGTTTGAGGATCAAATGCTATCTTCATACACAAACTGCAAAAACATTTGTCATTTCCCGTTTTCTTGGTTTTGAGCATAATTCCTAGCTAAATGGAAGTGATGGCCTTCGACATCATCGCTGTGCAACATGGTGAGCCCGGAGTAGGAACTTGCAGTGGGAGAACGCCGAGATGAGGAACCTTCGGTGGGAGAAGGCCTGCAAGGACTTAGAAAGGCAAGGGTTAAGAGCTTCCCGGAGTGTTTTTCCGGGGGAGGAACCTTCGACGGCCAAGTTAGTACCTAATAGCCGAAGTGCTGTCACCCTTCAAACCCGTAGGCTCGGGCAAAGCACCACCCTCGGAAGATCGGCCATCAATCGCAAGGAACGTGAGCACCGACTTCGGAAAGAGGGGTGTCTGGCCCCTTTTACATCCAACCTCGGTGATCCTTCATCACCCCCGGATGGGGCAATACCGACCTCGGGAACATGGCGCATCGCCATCCCTGGTAAGATGACCACACCAGCTTCGAAAGGGAGAGACCCATCACCTTCGGCAGGGAAGAATGTCCCCGAACGAGACCACCCTTGGCAAAGATATTCCTAGGTTACTGAAATGATCTCGAAATGAAGTCCTCCTATTCCGAAGAGCTCTCTTCTACCGAAGGGATCTCAGGAGTACGGTAGAAACAATTAAGGAGCCTCTGACACATCATACTCGTATGTTCCCTGACACGCCGCCCTCAGACACGCTCTGACACGCCGCCCTCAAACACGCGCTGACACGCTACTCTTGTACTGCACTAGGCTCCCGGCCAGACGGCCTATGGTCGGCTAGATGCTCACCCACTCCCCGAAGGTACGGACCACATCTGATCGAACACGTGTCATGATCTGGGCAAACTGCGAGGAAACGAGCTTCTCCTATTCAGCTCCCTATAAATATTCAGGAAGCGCCCCAGGTAAGGGGATTCGACTCCAAGGGAAAAATCTCTCCACTCTTTACTGATAGCCAAACGCTATCGCCTCGATCTGGCTGAACTCCCTGCCACAAGAATGGCCAGAAGAAGCTGGCGCTACCCGAGAAAAGGTGTGATCATGCACCTCGGGAGATAGCTGAAGAGCTCCGAGCCCGGCACGCCAGGAAAACACGAGGACACTACTCGCCCCCCCAAGGTTGTGAATAGATCGCCTTCGGAAAAGCGGCACCAGACATAGCGAGCCGAACATGATATCCCTGAAGGCGGAACTCCCTGAAACTGGGAACCCCCGAACTGAGGGCTTGTTTCCCGAAGAGGCCCTATCCGTACCAAAGGACGACCTCACCCAAGGACCTCGGGAGTACGGCAGGAGCATTTAAGGAAGCATTTAAGGAAGCGTCTGACACATCCATTCACAGACGCCACAATCCGCCTCAAAAGGCTCACTGCCACGCTAACGCCATCAAAATCACATCATGGCCCGTCTCAGCACATGGCTCAAGGCAACCTGCTACCAGCTATCTGTCTCCTACGCCCAGAAATTCAGGAACATCCGACCGAACACGTGTCGCGATCTGAACGGGCTAGGCGCTCCTATAAATACCAGGAATTAATACTTGGCAGGAGGCTGGTTGGCAAAACACTGCTCCCACACTCTGAGAAAATTACCAGGCGAGACTCCTCAGCCCTTTGTGCTATTTTCTCTGCCTTTCTCTCAGCCACCACTGACTTGGGCGTCGGAGGCTCCCCCCCGGAAAAACACTCCGGGGGCCTCCTAACCTTTTGTTTCTGAGCTTTTAGGCACTCTCCTTTGGGGAATCCAATCCACCAGGCAATCTTCTTCCCAGAAGTCTCTCCTCCAGTCATCATGACTCTGAACGATGAGGCCCCTGGCCATCATTTGGCGCCGTCTGTGGGAACCCGCTCTGAGATCGCCGTCGTTGAGACTCGGCGTTCTAAGGACAAGGGACTCCCAAGGGCCCCGTCCGCGCCTGAGATACAACCGGCTGCTGAGCAAACACTCCAAGGGACTTCTGCGCCTGAGGAAGACCGCCCTCTGGTAGTCACCATGAGCTTCTTGAGGGACTTTCAGCATTCGGTCGTTGCTAAAGTGACCTAGCAGATTGACCGAAGGTGGCCACAGCAAGCACAGGCCCAGAGACCCCCCTCACCGACACGCCCTCAGGAGAGAAGCCCCAAGTCTACACATCGCAGTTCGGGGAGTGGAGACCCTCGCGAAGAATCATCCACAGAAGATATAGCCCTCGGGAAACGGCCTGCGGGACAAACCGGGTCCAAGCGACCGAGAGTCTCACAGCGAAGCAGTTTGTCGCCTGAGGCGAGGTCCTTGTCCCCTCAGCGCCGAACTCGCTCCCCGAAGAGGCGCCGGCGATCTCCATTCCCTGAAGAAGGCCCTAGCGCCACAGTGCTTATGGAGAAGGATACTAGCACGGCTGGACAGAGTGGAAAAACAAGTGGCCAGAAAATCCGTTTGGGCCAGACTCTCTGGAACATGCTGCGAAGATGACTCCCCATTCATTCAGGCCGTCGTTGAGGCAGCTATGCCAGGTGACTTCAGAGTACCTCGGTTGGAAATTTATGATGGCCGTACTGATCCACAGGCCCATCTGACGAAGTACAGACGCAGCATGATAATGCACGGTGCTGATGACGCTACCATGTGCAAATGCTTTGAAGTCACCCTCACAGGGCCAGCAACTGCGTGGTACAATTCATTGCCTCCAGGGACCATTACTGAGTTCCAGGAGTTGTCCACAGCCTTCACCCAGCAGTTCATTGGGAGCAGGCCAACGGCGAAGATGCCTGTACAGATGTTCGACATAGAGCAGAGGAACGGAGAAACCATCCGAGACTATGTCGAAAGATTCAACAGGGAAGCTCTGAGCGTCCCAGACTTCCGGCCCGAAATCCGCATTCTTGCCATGACACGGGGCCTTCGGCGAGACTCACAGCTGTTCTACGAGTTCTCAAAGGACCCCCCGGACACCCTCGGAGAATTTTACCGAAGGGCCGAACAGCACATGACAGCCGAGGAACTAAGAATGGCAGGGCCGAAGCCCGATCACCACCGCGCCGATGGGTCCAATCAGCAAGCTCGGCATCCGACCGAACAG
The DNA here is from genome assembly GCA_005392925.1 of Aquilaria sinensis. Classification (NCBI taxonomy): domain Eukaryota; kingdom Viridiplantae; phylum Streptophyta; class Magnoliopsida; order Malvales; family Thymelaeaceae; genus Aquilaria; species Aquilaria sinensis. The sequence goes on from SMDT01002164.1 coordinate 42,205, forward strand.
GCAGGACGACCTCGGAGGATGCGGGGAAGGAAACCTCAAAGTTTCACACCATTGAGCACCACACGGACCAACATCCTCATGGCGCTGGAAAGGCAAGGGACGCAGATTCGGCGGCCAAGGGCCATGACCGCCGATAACAAAAAGAATGCCAAGAAGTTCTGCCAGTTTCATCGCGACCACGGTCATGACACCGAAGACTGCTTCCAGCTGAAGAAGTACATAGAGTCGCTGATAAAACAGGGCCAACTTCGGAAATACCTGAGGATGCCATCCCCGAAAGGCAGAAAAATGGAGGAACAAAGGGCCGAAGATGAGGACTATGACTCCGACAGGCGGAGAAATAGAAGTCCAAAAAGGCGCCCTCCACCTCCAGCAGGGGTTATCCAAACCATCACCACGGGGCTCCCATCCTCGGAAAGAAAGCGGAAAGCCAGAGAAATTGCAGTCATGGAGTATCAAAGTCCATCAAAGAAGCTGGCTCGCAAAGATGGCTCCACCGTCGTCTTCCCCCACGACGATCCGCTGCTGATTATGGCGAGAATAGGGAACTGGGACGTCAAAAGAGTGTTGCTTGATGATGGCTCAAATGCTGACGTCCTATTCTCGCACCTGCTGCCGAGCTTGGGCATCTCCAGCAGCGAACTGAAGCCTGTCACCTCGCCCACTTTTGGGGTTGGACCATCCGAACTCCCCGTCCTCGGATGGATCGACCTCCCACTGATGATGAAAGGGACTTCGGTAGACGGAGCAGCTGAGTTGTACGCCTCCACAATGGCAAGGTTCATCGTCATGGATGTCCCGTCCTCGTACAACGCCATCCTTGGAAGGCAGACACAGGGAAACCTGCACATTCGCCCTGATGTGAAGTACTTGACTGTCACATTCGCCACCAAGGATGGAGATGCAGAGGTCTTCATAGACCAAGCCGAGGTAAGAAAGGTGTTTGTAAAAGCACGAAAAGCTCCGGCGAGCAACCTCGCGCAAACGATGGAGGCAAAGGCGCTAGAAAAAGGCAAAGAAGAAGATCTCGCCAAAGCAGAAACGGAAGCAGTAGATCTTGTCCCAGGACAATCTACCCGAATAGGGAAGAGCTTGGCCGAAGGTGACAAGGAAAAACTTGTATCCTTTCTGCTGGAAAATAAAGATCTGTTTGCCTACTCGCCGAAAGATATGCCAGGGGTAAACCCTGGCATAATACAGCATAGCCTCAAAGTAAGCCCGGAAGCAAAACCTGTCCGGCAAAAGAAACGAAGCATCTCAGCCCACAAAAGCAACTTTGTCAAAACCGAAGTCCAGCATCTCCTAGATGCTGAAGTTATCAGGGAGGTCAAGTACCCCGAATGGTTAAGCAACGTGGTCATTGCCACAAAAGAAGGTAGCAGCAAACTCCGGATGTGCATCGACTTCAGAAACTTGAACGATGCTTGCCCGAAAGACTCATACCCTCTGCCGCCAATAGATCAACTGGTAGATTCAACTGCTGAGTATGGGCTCCTTAGTTTCCTAGACGCCTTCAGTGGCTACCATCAAATAAGGATGGACCCCGAAGATGAAGAGAAGACTGCCTTCATCACCGAGGGAGGAACATATTGCTATATCAGGATGCCCTTCGGGCTAAAAAATGCAGGAGCCACCTACCAGAGGCTGATGAACAAGGTCTTCAAAGACCAAATGGGGAGAAACATGGAGGTGTATGTTGATGATATGATAGTCAAGAGCAAGCTGCCTGGCTACCACGTTGCAGATTTAGAGGAAACCTTCCAAAAGCTCAGAGCCTTCGGGATCCGCCTTAATCCTGAGAAGTGCATCTTCGGGGTGACCTCGGGAAAATTCCTTGGGTACATGGTATCCGAAAGAGGCATCGATGCTAACCCCGAGAAGATTAAGGCTCTGCTTGAGTTCCGAACTCCTGCCACAGTCAAAGACGTGCAGAGACTCACCGGAAGAATAACCTCTCTGAGCAGGTTTATTTCCAGGTACGGAGATAGGTGTCGACCTTTCTTCAAAGTCCTCACAAAGGCAGCAAAAATGGAAGGCAACCTCGGAAGAAATGATCATCCTTGGGATGAAGATTGCCAAAAAGCCTGGGAAGAACTCAAAGTCTACTTGGCCAGCCTGCCGACTCTGCGACAACCTCGGGAGGGAGAGCCCCTCGTACTGTACCTCGCCGTCACAGAAAAAGCTGTGAGCTCGGTCCTTGTGAAAGAAGAAGGGCCAAAGCAATGGCCGGTCTACTATGTCAGCAAGTCCCTGCATGGCGCCGAAGTCAGGTACCCTTTGCTTCAAAAAGCTATATATGCCTTGGTGCTTGCAGGGAGAAGGCTGCGACCATACTTTCAGGCTCACCCCATCATCGTCCGAAGTAGTCTGCCGCTACGGGATGTCATGAAGAGAGTTGATCATTCGGGAAGGCTCTCCAAGTGGTGCATAGAGCTGGGCGAACACGAAATCACGTATGAGCCTCGGAAGGCCATAAAAGCTCAAGCACTGGCAGATTTTATCGCCGAAATACCCACCACTGAGGAGAGCCATTCAGATCCAAAAGAGGGTGAGCCAGAATGGACCTTGCACGTAGACGGAGCCTCGGGGTCCGAACACCAGGGAGCTGGAGTAATTATCAGGGGCCCCGAAGGCCTGGAGGTAATGAAGGCTATCAAGTTCAGCTTCAACGTCACCAACAATGTAGCTGAGTATGAAGCCCTCATAGCGGGATTACGCTTGGCCAGAAAGATTGGCGTGAGAAACTTAAAGGCTCACAGCGATTCCCAGCTGGTAGTTCGGCAGACGGCAGGAGATTATGGGGCGAAGGACCCAATCTTGGCAAAATACCACGAGCTGGTAGCAAAGCTCATCCAAGAGTTTGACGCCGTACGGATCGAAAATGTACCTCGGCGGAATAACACTGAGGCGGATTGCTTGGCAAAGTCGAAAACATACACCGAGGTGCTAGACCATCCGAGCATCTCAGTGCTGAGCATAGTGACCTCGGGAAAAGGATGGAAAGACCCAATAAAAAGATACCTCGCAGAGAATTTGCTCCCCGAAGACCCCGGCGATGCTGCAAGACTGCGAAGACACTCCGGAAGATTCTTCCTGATTGGCGAAGAGTTATACCGACAGGGATATGCGAATCCGCTGCAGAGATGCGTGGCCGAAGAGGATACTGAAATGATCCTTGAAGAGGTCCACGAAGGCATGTGTGGTTCACACAATTGGAACTGATGCCCTTGCAGCAGTGATACTTCGCCAAGGATACTTCTGGCCTACCCTGAGAAAGGACGCAAGACAGTTCGTCCGGAAATGTGGTAGCTGCCAGAGACACGCGAACATCCAGAGGGCACCCTCGGAAATGGTAAGTTCGGCTGACTATCCTTGGCCGTTCGCAGTCTGGGGTATAGACCTTATTGGGCCACTCCCCACAGCACCCGGAGGCGTGAAATTCTGCGTTGTAGCAGTAGACTATTTCTCCAAATGGGTCGAGGCAGAACCCCTAGCAACTATCTCGGCAAAAGAAGTGCAGAAGTTCGTATGGAAGAACATAGTATGCAGATTTGGCATACCGAGGGTACTAGTAGCTGATAATGGATCCCAATTCATAGACAAAGGATTCCAGGAATTTATCAGCGACCTCGGAATAAAAATGCACTTCGCCCCAGTAGCTCACCCCCAAAGCAACGGGCAGGTGGAAGTATCGAACAGGACCATAAAAGATGGCCTGAAAAAGAGACTGGGGGAAGCAAAAGGGAAATGGCCAGGAGAACTCCAAAGCGTATTATGGAGTTACCGAACGACGCCCCGAAGAGCCACAGGGGAGACTCCCTTCTCACTCGTCTTCGGTACAGAGGCCATTATCCCAGTAGAGATAGTTCAACCTTCAGTACGGGTGCAAGTATTTGATGAAGGTGGAAATGACCTCGGCCTCAGAACCAAGCTCGACCTCGTCGGCGAACACAGAGAAATAGCCGAGCTGAGAAGAAAAGCTTTTCAGCAAAGAGTGGCCGCGGCTGTAAACTTACGGGCCAGGCCAAAAGAAATCAAGAAGGGAGACCTCGTTCTCCGAAAGGCTGACTTTGCACCCCGAAGGCCGTCCCACGGAGTACTTCGCGCAAACTGGGAAGGACCTTATCTGGTTCTCGCCGAAGTACGAAAAGGCGTGTACAAACTTGGCGACGCCGAAGGCGTAGAATTGAAAAACACTTGGCACTCAGACGCCTTGAAAAAATTCTACGCCTAAGATAAAGCGGAGGAATTGTATTGTACAAAAATATTCTAAGTACAGAATGGTCTTCTTAAGTATCCAAAATTGTGCAAAGTCCAAGACAGAATTCCGCGAAGATGCTCGCCACATAAAGCGCAGATATGACTTTCCGAAGTCCCTTGAGCCATCATGCTCGGCCAATGGGAAATGCTCGCAAAAGTACTCGCCATAAAGCGCAGAGACAATTTTCCGAAGTCCCTTGAGCCAACACGCTCGGGAAAGATGGAAAACAAAAATATCGCAGAAGTACTCGCCGTAGCCAGCGCAGAGATAATTTCCTGAGCTCCCTTGAGCGAACGTGCTCGGGAAAATGGGAAGTGAAAAATCTCGCGGAAGGTTTTCCGAACTCCCTTGAGCAAATATGCTCGGGACACCTGGAAAAACAAAAATTTGACTGAAGGTTTTCCGAAGTCCCTTGAGCAATCATGTTCGGGAAAAATTGGAAATGCAAAAGCCTGCAAAAAGACTTAGTCAAATTTTCTCAGACTTTCCAGAAAGTCTCTCGAGCAAACGCACTCGGGACAAAGGAAGGTAAAAAAGTTTCTTTGATCGCAGGTTTTCCGAAGTCTCTTGAGCGAACGTGTTCGGGACAATGGAAATGAAGAAACTTGCAAGAAAAGACTTAGCCAAAAAAAATCTTCATTAAGAGCAAAGCTGCTTTACAGAAGAAGTGCCCGAAGAAGGAATACAAAATAGAAGGGAAGGAAAAGGGGCCCTAAAAAATAGCCTAAGGGTTCGCGGCGTCCCGAGAGCCACTCGCTGGCCCGCCCTTTTCCACCACCTTTCGCGCTGGAATTGAAGGAGGAAGTTTCAGATGCTCGACCTTGGACCATTCCCACCGAGGTCCCTCAGGAATATTTAGGGCCTCCAGAAAAGAGAGGTCTAAATCTGGGAACCTCTGGAGAACCTGGTGACGAGCAAGGCAGAAGCCGTCCTGAAAGGCAACCTTGGCCATTTGATCAGACTCGTTCTTATCAAGCTCGAGGTCGTCAAGGTCGTCCTTCAGTTCAGCAATCTCCTCCTTCAGCGCCTTTATCTCCAGCGTCCCCTTGGACCCCTTCTTCAAAGACTCGACCTCAGCCCGCAGAGTGTTATTCTCACTCGTCAACGACACTATAAGGCTGTCAGAACCAGCCTTGTGCTTGAGAAGATCTTCGTTGGCGGCGAGCATCCCCTTTATTTGATCACCGAGGTCAGCAATCTTCTGGGAGGAATCCTTTTGAAGTTCTTCTTTTTCCTTCCGGAACTCCTCCCGAAGGGCAGTCACTTCTTTCTCAGCAGCCTCTTTCAGCTGCTGGTTTTTGGCGGCCGACTCCGCGAGTGCGATCCTCGCCTCATTCATGGTCTAAGTGGCCGAAGTTCGGAAGGCAACCTCCCTGGCCACCCGAACTCGGAGAAAGCCGGCGTACCCCAGCAGCTGCAAAAAGATAAAACGCAAGGTCAGTAAGAGCCAAACACTTAGGAAAAAATTGAAGGGAAAGAGCTGTGAAGGATATACCTGAGCAGCATGCTCGGTGATCTTTGCGGCGAGAGTGTTATCCCCCGGATGGGCCGCCGCTATAGCCTTGAAGGAGGCCTCAGTAAGCACCCCCTTCGAAATTTCCTTCGCCATTTGAGGACAGTCCTCGAAGTACAAATTCATGTCCTCCGTGAACGTCCAGAAAGGCTCCTTTGGTATCTTCCCTTGCGGGATTTTGGCGTCCCGAAGAGCTCGCTTCCGAGCATGTTCGGCCGCCCAGTCAGGGGTAGTCAACTCCCCTGCATGGTAAGAATGAGAAGGAGATTAAAGACAAAGAAGACAATCCAGAAAAAACAAAGGAAGTACACTTTGTTTGGAAACAAACCTGGTGGAACCTCGACAACGACGTCCTCGGAGTCCTCGGCCTCCTCGGTCGAAATGCCCTTGCCCTTCCGCCTGCGCCGCTCCTCGGCAGAAGGTACTTCTACCACTACATCAAGGAGGGCCTGCGACGCAGTAGGACCTTGAGGAGGGACGTCGGTTGAAGGGACCTCGGAAACAGCAGTCTCAGGCGCCGGAATCTCGGCTGTCCCAGGCTCCTCAGCAGTCTCCTCGGGAATTTCTTCTAGAGGAACCTGAGCAGCTCTCTTTGCCCGTTTCCTCGAAGGTCTTCTTCGCCCGACGCCAATAGACTTCCGCCTTCGGGAAGCCGCCTTCTTCGTCTGATCCCCCTTCTCCACTTGGCCGGAGAAAAGGGACTTGTAATAGGCGGCAGTCCCGTCGCCCATCTCTGAAAAAGGAGAGAAACATCAGCGTAAGTCCGAGGAAAAAACAGCAAAGGAGTAGAAGATGACTCACTTTCGACAAGCGTTTCGAAAGAAATTTCCTCCTTAAGAAGCTTGACCAACCAGGAATCCTTCCCGGCGATGGCAGGAGCTGGCATCTTGAGGTCAGTCTTGTGCTCCTTTACCACCTTTAATTCCCGAAGGACCTCTTCGGTCATCAACTTCCAGTTGATTGGAAAAGGGTAAAGGGCGCGCGGAGCGACCTCGGGATCCCAGTCAGAGACAGCCCGAATGCGGGCGTCGAAATCCGCGAACACGGGAGCCAACTCTGGGGTCAGCAGCATCCTCGGATCAACAACGTCCACATCCAGTGTTCCCTGAGCCCATTTGGTCGGAACGTACGACCAGGCCTCGTCCATCTTCAGGAAGAAGAACTTCTGTTGCCACCCCCGCCAGTTGCCACCCCCGCCAGCTATCCTTAGTGGCGAAGGTGAACATGAATTTCTTGCTCCCGGACCCCCGAGGTAGCATGAAATAGAAGCCACCCTTCGGGACCACAGAGACCTTGTAGTACTGCATAAAGATTATGAAATGGGGTTCTATCCCGAAGACGCCACACATGCAGAGGTAGGCGTTAAAATAGCAGAACGAGTTCGGGGGAAGCTGGTTCACAGCAATGCCATGAAATTTGCAGAACTCGCACACCATCTTTGGGGGAGGAAACCGAAGACCGGCCTTCAGCTGGGCTCGGAAAACGGTAACCTCCTTACTATGGTTTGAAAAAGCATAATGGCTAGAACGAGGCAGCCTAGTAATGGCGTAAGAGGAAAGAAAGAATTTTTTCTTACACCTCTCTAACTTTGCAGGGGTGGTGCAACAAGGATGGGCTAAAAGAGGCTGCCAGCTCTCAGGAATGGGCATTTTCGACATGAAAACGAGTTTGAAAACGGAAGAGAACAGTTTCCAGAGAAAAACTGAAAAGAACAGAGGGATCAAAACACACTGGAAAACAAAAACCCACCAAAAGATTTGCCAAAATCTGAGGACGCCGTCGTGAAAGTTGGCTGGAAAAAAGCTCTGATTAAGGTAGCTCCACCACAGAAAGCAAGAAAGTGCAAAGAACAGGGGCAAAGCAGAGAAAAGAGCGAAGAAAAAGTAAAGGGAACTTATGATGGAATGGGCTATTTATAAGCCAGAGGTGGGTAACCGAAACATCATCATAAGTACCCTTTGGAGGCGAACCGTCGCCGTAACTGCTCTCTGCACCTGAAAAGGCGCGCCCTCTGTAATCGACGCGACTCTCCTCCAATGGCAAAGCGCCACGTGTCAACCGCTGAGCAAAAATGGTGGACACGTCCTCCAAACGTCCCTTGAAAACTGGGACACATCTTTTGACATCCCTGGAAAACTGGGACGCGCCGCTCAGACTGACACGCTTGGCCAAACAGACCTGCAGAAACAAAGAGCAGGCCAACTCGAGGACGCCAAGAGACAGGCTATGGCCGAACAGCCCATGACCTTCGGGCAAGAGGTGTATCTTCGGCACAGGCTCCGCCTCGAAGACACCAAAGAACAGGCCAAGGCCGAAGAGCCCATGATCTTCGGGCAAAAGGCGCATCCTCGAAACAGGTTAAGCTTCCAAAGAGACTCCCATAAACAACCTCGGAAAGAGATGCAAAACCGAAGTCTTCACTTCGGCTTTCCAAAGGGGGGCATGTGATAGCCAAACGCTATCGCCTCTATCTGGCCGAACTCCCTGCCACAAGAATGGCCAGAAGAAGCTGGCGCTACCC
>SMDT01002165.1:0-50245 GCA_005392925.1 Aquilaria sinensis
TTTCACCGGTACGCCCTCGGGAAAAGAGCCCCAAAGCAGCCCGCCGCAGTTCGGGGAGTGAAGACCCACGTGAGGAGTCTTCAACAGAAAATATGCTCCTCGGAGCACGCCTTCAGAGGCAAACAGGGCCCAACCAACCCAAAATTCGACGCCGAAGGAGCCCTTTGCCTGAGACGAGGTCACCCTCTCTCCGACAACGAAGCCATTCTCCGAAGAGGCGTCGTCGATCTCCTCCATCCGAGGAAGAACCTAGCGCCGCCGCCGTCATGGAGAAAATATTGGTAAGGCTGGACCAAGTCGAGAAGCAGGTGGCTCGCAAGCCAGTTTGGGCCAGACTGTCTGAGTCTTTTTGTGAGGATCAATCTCCTTTCACCCGAGCTGTGGTCGAGGCAGCTATGCCAGGTGACTTCAGCGTGCCTCGGCTAGAAACGTACGATGGTCGGACCGACCCACAGGCCCACCTGACGAAGTACAGACGCAGCATGATGATGCACGGTGCGGACGACGCCACCTTGTGCAAGTGCTTCGAGGTCACCCTCTCCGGGCCAGCAACCGCGTGGTACAACTCCTTGGCTCCAGGAATCATCGGAAAATTCCAGGAGTTATCAACAGCCTTCACCCAACAGTTCATCGGGAGTCGCCCGACGGCGAAGATGCCCGTTCAAATGTTTCGACATAGCGCAAAGGAAGAAAGTGAAACCATACGCGACTATGTCGAAAGGTTTAACATAGAAGCTTTAAGTGTTCCAGCCCGACTTTCGGCCCGAAATACGCATCCTCGCCATGACACAGGGGTCTTCGGAGGGATTCCCAACTCTTTTACGAATTCTCCAAGGACCCTCCAGACACACTAGGCGAATTCTACCGACGGGCCGAACAGCACATGACGGCCGAAGAACTAAGAATGGGCGGACCTAGGCCCGAGCACACCCGTGGCGAAGGGCCCAGCCAGTAGGCACACTATCCGACCGACCAGCCACCCCGACCCCAGAGGATGCGAGGAAGGAAACCCCCGAACTTCACAGCGCTGAACACCACGAGGACCAACATCCTCATGACTCTGGAGAGGCAGGGAACACAAGTTCAGAGTCCAAGGGCCATGACCGCTGAAAATAGAAAAAACATGAATAAATTCTACCAATTTCATCGCGATCATGGCCACGACACTGAGGATTGCTTCTAGCTGAAAAAGTATATTGAATCGCTGATAAAACAAGGCCAACTTCGGCGGTACCTACGGTTGCCTTCCCCGAAGGGGAGGAAAGAGGAGGAAGGTAAGGTAGAAGATGAGGACTACGACTCCGACAGGCGGAGAAACCGAAGTCCGAAGAGGCGCCCTCCACCCCCTGCGGGAGTCATACAAACAATCACGACGGGGCTCCCATCCTCAGAAAGAAAAAGGAAGGCCAGGGAAATAGCTGTCATGGCCTATCAAAGTCCGGCGAAGAAGCTATCCCGAAAAGATGGTTCCACAGTCGTCTTCCCTCACGACGATCCACTCCTGATCATGGCAAGAATTGGAAACTGGGATGTCAAAAGGGTATTACTTGATGACGGATCAAACACTGACGTCCTATTTTCACAACTGCTGCCAAGCCTGGGCATATCCATCAGTGATCTCAGGCCTGTCACTTCACCGACCTCCGGGGTAGGACCGTCCGAGTTACCCGTCCTCGGATGGATCGACCTTCCATTAATGATGAAAGGGACTTCGGCCGAAAGACCAGCTGAGTTGTTTGCCTCGACAATAGCGAGGTTCATCGTCATGGATGTCCCCTCATCATATAACGCTATCCTTGGAAGGTAGACGCAGGGAAATCTGCACATTCGCCCTGACGTGAGATATTTGACTGTCACTTTCGCGACCAAGGAAGGAGACGCAGAAATCTTCATAGATCAGGACGAAGTAAAAAAGATGTTCGTCAAAGCCTGAAAAGCCCCAGCAAACAATTCCACACAAGCTGTAGAAGCAGGGGCTTCAAAGTCAAAAAATGGCGAGAAAGAAGATTCTGGCAAGGTAGAAATGGAAGAAGTGGAACTTATCCCAGGACGAAGTACCCGAATAGGGAAAAACTTGTCCGAAGGAGATAAGAAAAAACTTGTATCCTTTCTGATAATGAATAAAGACCTGTTTGCCTACTCACCGAAAGACATGCCGGGGGTAAATCCGCGCGTAGTACAACATAGCCTCAAAGTAAGTCCGGAAGCAAAGCCTGTCTGGCAAAAGAAACGGGGCATCTCAGCCCATAAAAATGACTTCGTCAAAACCGAAGTCCAACGTTTATTGGACGTAGATGTAATCAGGGAGGTCAAGTACCCCAAATGGCTAAGCGATGTGGTGATCGCCACAAAAGAAGGAAGCGACAAACTTCGGATGTGCATCGACTTCAGAAACCTGAATGATGCTTGCCCAAAAGATTCATATCCTCTCCCGCCAATAAATCAACTGGTAGATTCAACTGCCGAATACGGGCTCCTAAGTTTCCTAGACGCCTTCAGCGGCTACCATCAAATAAAGATAGACCCCGAAGACGAAGAAAAAACAGCCTTCATCACCGAGGGGGGGACGTACTGTTACACCAGGATGCCCTTCGGGCTCAAAAACGCAGGAGCCACCTACCAGAGGTTGATGAGCAAGGTCTTTAACGACCAAATAGGGAGGAACATGGAAGTCTACGTAGATGACATGATAGTCAAAAGCAAGCTGCCTGTTGACCATGTCACAGACCTAAGGGAGACTTTTCACCAGCTCAGAACCTTCGGAATTCGCCTTAACCCCGAGAAGTGCACCTTCGGGGTAACTTCGGGAAAGTTCCTTGGGTACATGGTATCAGAAAGAGGCATTGATGCTAACCCAGAAAAAATTAAGGCTCTGTTGGAATTCCGAACTCCTGCCACAATAAAAGATGTGCAGAGACTTGCTGGAAGAATAACCTCCCTCAGCAGATTTATTTCCAGATATGGAGACCGGTGTCGAGCATTCTTCAAAGTCCTCACCAAGGCAGCAAAAAGGGAGGACGACCTCGGGAGTAATGATCGTCCTTGGAATGAGGACTGCCAAAAAGCTTGGGAAGAACTCAAAATCTACTTGGCTCGCCTGCCCACTTTGCGACAGCCCCGCGAAAGAGAACCTCTTGTGTTGTACCTCGCCGTCACAGAAAAAGCAGTAAGCTCAGTCCTTGTGAAAGAGGAAGGGGCGAAGCAGTGGCCAGTCTACTATGTGAGCAAGTCCCTGCATGGCGCCGAAATCAGGTATCCTTTGTTACAGAAAGCTATATATGCCTTGGTCCTGGCAGGAAGAAGGCTACGACCATATTTTCAGGCTCACCCCATCATCGTCCGAAGTATTTACCCCCCCCCAACCCACCCCTACCCCTGCGGGACGTCATTGATGTCCGGAGACGTCTTCGCTGGAGGACATGGTGGTTTCTGGAGGGACTTCCTGAGGAGGAGAACGCCCGGAGAGGAGGTTTCCCAGGGGGTGGTACCTGTAGAGCCCAAAAAGAAAGGTTAGGAGGTCCCCGGGATGTTTTTCCGGGGAGGAGCCTCCGACGCCCAAGTTAGTTCTCTGAGAGGTGAAGGAAGGAGAGCACTCAGGGGTTTAGTGGCCTTGCCTGTTCGTGTCCTCTCTACTGACTGACCAACCCTTTGCGAGGGGCTGTTCTTTGGTATTTATAGAAGTGTCTGGCCCGTTCAGATCGTGACACGTGTTCGGTCAGATCTGCTGTGTACCTTTGGACACAGGGGACAAGTAGCTGTTTGTAGGCTCTCTCGAGCCTTGGTCCGAGACAGGTTGTGACAAGGCCTGGGCGGCGTCGGCGTGTCAGAGCATCGTTTGAGGTGACATGGCGCGTCTGTGGGCGATGTGTCAGAGGCTCCTTAAATGCTCCTGCCGTACTCCCGATGTCCTTTGGGCGAGGTCGTTCTCTGGGACGAACACCCTTCTTCGGGAGTTATGTTCGCAGTTCGGGGCGCTGCCTAGCTCGCAGGTTTCACCTTCGGGAAATCCTCTCCTGCTTGCGGTAGCTGGTTCTTCTATCCCGAAGGCGATCTGTTTAATCCCCCGAGGGGGCTGTCTGCACCTTTGGAGCTCTCTGGGGTACTAGGTTAAATCCCGAGCTCGAGGCACTGGATTTCACCAAGTCCGAGGTCGGTACTAGTGCCTCCCTCGGATGGTGCCAGGCTTCCCGAGCATGCTTTTGATAGGAGGTACGTTCTAGGAGAGGCGATAGTCCTTCGGCTATCACATGCCCCCCCCCCCCCAGAAGCCGAAGTAGGGACTTTGGCTTTTGTCAGCTTTCGGAGGGTACCCTTCGGGGCTTTATGCATAGTACCTGTGCCGAAGATACACCTTCTGTCCGTAGACGTAGCACAGACTGTCTCTTGGTGTCTCCGAGGTAACCTATTTTTTGTAATCTTTGTAGGTCACTGGAACGTCTGTTTTTCTGCAGCTGCTGGGATATGCCGGATTCCTCAGAGTTCGGGTGGCGAGGCAGGGGATGTACCGGGCCGCCGCTTCAAAGACTATAGAACAATACCATACCCAGTGCTTGGACCTGCTCGCTCGGAATACTCAGCTGGCCCAGACTTCGGTGTCAGAGATTGCTGCCCTTCAGGAGGAGTTCGCGAAGGAAAAAGAAGAACCAAGAGACAGTCTGTGCTACGTCTACGGACAGAATGTGTATCTTCGGCACAGGTACCATGCATAAAGCCCCGAAGGGTACCCTCCGAAAGCTGACAAAAGCCAAAGTCCCTACTTCGGCTTCTGGTGGGGGGGCATGTGATAGCCGAAGGACTATCGCCTATCCTAGAACGCACCTCCTATCAAAAGCATGCTCGGGAAGCCTGGCACCATCCGAGGGAGGCACTAGTACTGACCTCGGACTTGGCAAATTCCAGTGCCTCGAGCTCGGGATTTAGCCTAGTACCCCAGAGAGCTCCAAAGGTGCAGACAGCCCCCTCGGGGGATTAAACAGATCGCCTTCGGGATAGAAGAACCAGCTACCGCAAGCAGGGGAGGATTTCCCGAAGGTGAAACCTGCGAGCTAGGCAGCGCCCCGAACTGCGAACATAACTCCCGAAGAAGGGTGTTCGTCCCAGAGAACGACCTCGCCCAAAGGACATCGGGAGTACGGCAGGAGCATTTAAGGAGCCTCTGACACATCGCCCACAGACGTGCCATGTCACCTCAAATGATGCTCTGACACGCTGACGCCGCCCAGGCCTTGTCATTACCTGTTTTGGACCAAGGCTCGAAAGAGCCTACAAATAGCTACTTGTCCCCTGTGTCCAAAGGTACACAGCAGATCTGACCGAACACGTGTCACGATCTGAACGGGCCAGACACTTCTATAAATAACAAAGAACAGCCCCTCGCAAAGGGTTGGTCGGTCAGTAGAGAGGACACGAACAGGCAAGGCCACTAAACCCCTGAGTGCTCTCCTTCCTTCACCTCTCAGAGAACTAACTTGGGCGTCGGAGGCACCTCCCCGGAAAAACATCCCGGGGACCTCCTAACCTTTCTTTTTGGGCTCTATAGGTACCACCCCGTGGGAAACCTCCTCTCCGGGCGTTCTCCTCCTCAGGAAGTCCCTCCAGAAACCTCCATGTCCTCCAGCGAAGACGTCTCCGGACATCAGTCTCCTCGGAGCCGAGGTACCCTCCTCTAGTTTTCTTGATGTCCTTGGAATGTACGTTACTTTTTTCTTTTTGCTTTTTCTGCCGCGGGTTTGTGAATCGTTGCGTCCTTTGGCCAGGCGTGTCAGTCATGGGTAACCGTGCCTGGATTTTCACGATGTTAGAGGGGCGTGCCCTGGTTCCTCGCGCCGTGTGACACGTGGACGCTGTTGGATGGCGAAACAGTTATGCTGGTTACGTCAACTGCACCTCTTCGCCTTCAAGGAGTAATAATGAGGCGGTTACATCTTCAAAGGATGATTACGACGACGTTTCACTTATCCTTCTTCGGTCTATATAAGCACCTTCCGTCCCATTTTGCCTCACTCTTTTGTTTTAGCTCTCGTCTGTTCTAGAGCCTTTTCTTGCCCTTTTCCTTTTTCCGGCGGCGATTCTTACGGCAGAGTGACCTCCAGCGGTTCCTTGCAGCGGTGTTTCGCAGCCCAGGTTTTGGCAAAGTCTTTGGTGGGTGTTCCTTTTCGTGGTTTGTCGTTGTTCCTCTATTTTTCCCAAAGTCATCTCTCTTTTTCTTTTTGAAAAATGTCAAATCCGACTCCATTAAGTCCGACTCCATTGATGACTGTGCGCCCTCTTTCTGAAAACCTTGCTTCTCTTGAGGCTTACCCCTGTTCCACTACTTTGGAAAAGATGAAAAAGTGGGTGGCCAAGTACTACCTCCCTTCTTACATCACACCGAGGTTACCTTAGCTGGGATCTTATGCTTACGCTGCTGCTTCTTCGGGGGAGGTTACCGTTTACCGAGCTCAGCTGAAAGCCGGTCTTCGGTATCCCCCTCATCGCATGATATGCGAATTCTGCAAATTCCACGGTATTGCCGTGAACCAACTCCCCCCAAATTCTTACTCTTACTTTAATGCTTTCCTCTGCATGTGCGGGGTGTTCGGCATAAACCCCCACTTCCTCTTCTTCATGCAATACTACAAACTCCACCCGGTCCCGAAGGGTGGTTTTTACTACCTCCTTCCCCGAGGGTCCGGGAGTAAGAAGTTTATGTTTACCTTTGACAATAAGGATAGTTGGCGAGGGTGGCAGAAGAAGTTTTTCTTTTTCCGGGTTCCCGAGTCTTGGAGACATGTGCCTATTAGATGGGCTTCGGGGACTTTGAAGGTCGACGTCGTCGATCCCCGGAAGCTCCTCACTCCGGTATTGCTTGCCGATTTTGACAACTTCGACAAACGTATTCGGTTAGTGTCGGACTGGGACTCCGGGGCTCCGTCACGTTCACCCTACCCTTTTCCCATTAAGTGGGATCTTATGTCAGAGGAAGTTCTTCGGGAACTGGGAGTGATAACTGCCCATAAGAGTGACCCCGGCATGCCCGTGCCTGTTCTTCCGGGGAAGAAAGCCTGGATAGTCATGCTCCTTCGGCGTGAAATTTCTTATCAGGCTTTTTCTGAGAGTAAGTCATCTTCCAGGATTTGGTATCTGCTTTCCTTTTGGACTTACACTGATATTTTACCTTTTTGCAGAGATGGGCGATCAGTCTGCCGAGTTTTATAAATCACTCTTCGATAGTCAGGCTAAGCGAGGGGAGCAAGTACGTAGGAAGACTTCTGGTAAGAGGAAGAAGTTGACTGCCGGCCCTTCTAAGTCCAAGAAGGCCAAGGCTACCACTCCTCCTTCCCCCGAGAACGTAGTTGAGGTGGAAGATCAGTCCTCTGCTCAACTTCCGACCGCCGAGAACCCTTCTTCGGACCCTGACATCCTCGGGGAGACACTAAGTCCTACCCCTGCTACCGAGATTCCAGCAGAGCGAACGTCAGCCCCCGAGTTTGAAGAGGGCCGAAGGAGGAAGGGAAAGAATGTCACTGCGGATGTTCGGGAGGTCAGTTCTGAAGAGTGCGTCCCCGAAGTTCCACCAGGTTGGTTCCTTAGCCATTCCGCTACAAATCTCAGTATTTTTTGTATCTACGATTTTTTGGATGAATGGCTAAGGGATGATGTCTTGACGGAACTTCGGCGTGACCTTGCAGAGAATGCCCCTACTGCTTCCTGGGTAGAGACTCATGCCCGTCGGAGGGCTCTTCGGGACCGACGGATTCCGCGGGACAAGGTGCCATGGGAGCCCTTCTGGACGTTCACAGAAGACATGGATTTGTTGTCTGAGGAAAGCCAGCTGATGGCTCCGCAAATGGCGGCGGGGGTGCTGACTAACGCCACCTTTCAGTCCCTTACCACCGAATGTCCCAGCGAAGAGATCCTTGCGGCGAGGATGACCGAGCACGCTGCTCAGGTGATCCTTCCTTTTCTTGTTTTTTAGAAAATTGCTCTTCTAAGCTATCACTGCCTTCCGATACTTATTTGGCGCCTCTGTTTTTCTGCAGCTTTTGGCATATAGCGGGTACTTCCGCGCCTGGTCAGCGAAACAAACGGAGACCCGCTCTCGGTCCGAAGATTCCTTGCGCAAGATGAAGGAGTCTCTCGCCCAATATGCCCTAAAATATGGCGAGTTAAACAAAATCGCGAAGGAGGACCTTGGGAGTCTTCGGGTCGAGGTTGTGTCCAGCAGGCAGGAGCTTCTTACCGATTTCTCAGCCAAGGTTGAAGACCTCGGCTCAAAGTGCGTGACTCTTTCTTTAGAGAATGAGGCCCTTCGGAAGAAGACCGCTCAAGACGGCGAGGATCTTGTGAAGGCACTCGCTTTGAATGCCGATCTCCAGGCTGAGATTGCGTCGCTAAAGAAGAAGGAGATGAAGAGCAGGAAGAAGAAGAAGCTGGAGGAGAAGATTGTCGGGCTAAAAGCTGAGCTGGCGGCTCTTGGCGCCGAGAAGGACCGTAGCGAGCAAATGTCGAAGACGTCTTACCAAGATGGTTTTTGCTTGGCTCGTCACCAGGTCCTCGCTCGGCACCCTGGGCTTGACCTTTCTTACTTGTCTGCTTTGGATTTTCCCAAAGAGCCCAGATCTTCATGGTCCAAAGTCGAGTTCCTCAATCTTCCTCCGGCTCGGCCTGTGTCTTTGACTGAGCCATCCGGGGATGATAATGTTGGAGAAACGTCGGATACCCCTGCTCAGTCATAGGCTTTCTTCTTCCTTCTTTGTATTTTTTGCCTTAGAATTTTTTAATGAAGAATTTTTTCCTCCATTCTCCGTTCTTTCTCCCGAATATGCCTTCTCAGAAGCTGGTATGATTCTAAGTGTGCATTTTTGGCGAACACCTGCACCTTATTTTTCGGAAGGAACCTTTTTGGACTCCTTTCTTGTTCGGACGGGTTTTTAAGCTTAGTAAGGAATTTCGTAAGGAAGAATCGTCAAGGCATACTCTTTCGGTAACGAGGGCATATTCATCATGTATTTTTACTGACGACTTCGGGGAGGAGTATCTTACAGGCTTTCTTCGAAAAAATGTCTAAGTATAGAATTTTTTCAGAGAGTCTGAATGCCAAGTATTCTTCAACTCTACTCCCTCAATATTACCCAACTTAAAGACCCCTGGGCGAACTTCGTCGAGGACCAAATAGGGTCCACTCCAATTTGCCCGAAGTACCCCTTCCGATGGCCTTCGCTGTTCGAACTCGGCCTTCCGGAGAACAAGGTCTCCCTTTTTGATCTCCTTTTTTCTTACATGTAAATTGGCGGTGCGTGCTATCCGCTGCTGGAAGGCCTTTCTCCTTAACTCGGCCATTTCGCGGTGTTCTTCGAGGAGGTCCAGTTTTGCTTTCAGTCCAAGATCATTTCCTCCTTCATCGAACACCTGTACTCTTACCGAGGGCTGCATGATTTCAATGGGAATGATGGCCTCAGTCCCGTATACGAGCGAGAAAGGAGTCTCTCCCGTGGCTCTTCGGGGAGTCGTTCGGTAGCTCCATAGCACACTTGGGAGCTCTCCTGGCCATTTCCCTTTTGCCTCTTTTAGCCTTTTCTTCAGGCCATCTTTTATTGTTCTGTTAGATACCTCGACCTGCCCATTGCTCTGAGGGTGAGCCACTGGGGCAAAATGTATCTTGACGCCAAGGTCCTCCATGAATTCCTGGAACCCCTTGTCCGTGAATTGAGTCCCGTTATCGGCCACTATCACCCTCGGAATGCCAAATCGGCATATAATGTTCTTCCATACGAATTTTTGAGCATCCTTCGCCGAGATTGATGCTAGCGGTTCTGCCTCTATCCACTTAGTGAAATAGTCCACTGCGACGATGCAAAATTTTACTCCGCCGGGGGCATTTGGGAGAGGTCCGATGAGATCAATGCCCCATATGGCGAAGGGGCAGGGATAGTCTGTTGCATTTATTCTTTCCGAGGGTAGCTTTTGGATATTGGCGTGCCTTTGGCAGTTGTCGCATCTTCGGACGAATTGCCTTGCGTCCTTCCTTAGGGTAGGCCAAAAGTAACCTTGGCGGAGTATTACTCCTGCGAGGGCGTCTGTTCCTATATGGGAGCCACACACTCCTTCATGTACTTCTTCAAGTATTACTTTGGCGTCGTCCTCGCCTATACATCTTTGTAGAGGGCTTGCGTACCCTTGTCTGTACAGCTCTTCCCCAATAAGGAAGTACCTCCCTGCACGCTTTCGGACCTTTGCGGCTTCTTTAGGATCCTCGGGAAGCTCTGAAGTTGCCAAATATCTCTTGAGGGAGCTTTGCCATCCCTCCCCCGAGGTTTTTATGCACATTAACTCCGTGCTGGGGTGTTTTAGCACTTCGGTGGGTTCCTTCGCCTTGGCCAAGGCATCCGCTTGGGTATTATCCCTTCGGGGCACGTTCTTTATGTGCACCGAGTCGAAATCCTCAATGAGTTTCTGAACGAGGTCGTGATACTTAGCCAAAATTGGGTCCTTTGCCGCGTATTCTCCCTTCGTCTGTCGGACTATTAACTGTGAATCACTGTGGGCCACAAGGTTCTTCACACCTACTTTTCTGGCCATTTTCAGTCCGGCTATGAGGGCTTCATATTCGGCAATGTTATTGGTAACATTAAAACCGAATTTGACCGCTTTAGAAGCTTCCATGCCTTCGGGACCCTGAAGAACTATTCCAGCTCCTTGATGCTCTGCGCCTGACGCTCCATCGACGAAGAGCTTCCATTCTGGGTCAGTCTCTGTTTCACCTCCCGCGAGTGCTTCGGTCTTTTCAATCTCGGGGATCTCAGCTATGAAGTCTGCAAGTGCCTGAGCCTTTATTGCCCTTCTGGGCTCGTAAGTAATGTCGTATTCACCGAGCTCGATGCACCATTTTGAGAGTCTTCTCGAATGCTCCACTTTTTTCATCACATCTCGCAGGGGCAAATTACTGCGTACGGTGATGGCGTGTCCTTGGAAGTAGGGTCGCAATCTCCTACCCGCCAGTACTAACGCGTAGATAGCTTTTTGGAGCAACGGGTACCTCGTCTTGGCGCCATGTAGGCATTTGCTTAAGTAATACACTGGCCATTGTTTCCCACCCTCTTCTTTCACTAAGACGGAACTCACCGTCTTTTCAGTGACCGCTAGATAAAGAATGAGAGGTTCCCTCTCCCGAGGTTGCCGAAGTGTTGGGAGGCGAGTTAGATAACTTTTGAGCTCTCCCCAGGCTTTCTGGCATTCTGTATTCCATGGATGTTCCTGGCTTCCGGAGGTACCACCTTCCTTGGAGACTTTGGTGAGTACTTTGAAAAATGGGCGACATCGGTCACCATACTTGGAGATGAATCTACTTAGGGAGGTGATCCTCCTAGTAAGCCTCTGTATGTCTTTGATAGACGTAGGTGTCCGGAAATTCAGCAGGGCTTTCACTTTCTCAGGGTTAGCGTCTATCCCCCTTTCTGACACCATAAACTCGAGAAATTTTCCTGCATTTACTCCGAACACACACTTTTCGGGATTAAGGCGAATGCCAAACTCTCGAAGTCGTTGGAAGGTTTCAGTTAAATCGATGATATGATTACTGGGCACTTTGCTCTTGACTATCATATCGTCAACGTACACTTCCATGTTCCTACCGATCTGGGCGTCAAATACCTTGTTTATCAGTTTTTGGTAGGTGGCTCCTGCATTTTTGAGCCCGAAGGGCATTCTGACATAGCAGTAAGTGCCTATCTCTGTGATGAATGCCGTTTTTTCCTCATCCTCGGGGTTCATTTGGATCTGATGATACCCGCTAAAGGCGTCGAGGAAGCTAAGCAGTCCATACTCGGCAGTTGTGTCTACCAGTTGATCTATGGCCGGTAATGGGTAGGAGTCTTTTGGACAGGCATCGTTTAAGTTTCGAAAGTCGATGCACATTCAGAGCTTTTCACTACCCTCTTTTGTGGCTATAACCACATTGCTGAGCCATTCGGGGTATTTTACTTCCCTTATTACCCCGGCCTCAATGAGGCGACTAACTTCGGCCTTGACGAAGGTCTTTTTGTGAGCTGATAGATTCTGTTTTTTCTGCCGAACTGGTCTGACGTGTGGTTGCACTCTAAGATTATGGTGGATTATGCTGGGGTCAACCCCAGGCATATCCTTCGGCGAATAAGCAAATAGATCCTTGTTCATGCATAAAAAGGATACAAGCCTCTTTTTGTCCCCTTCGGCCAGTTTTTTCCCAATTCGGGTTTTTCGGCCGGGGATTAATTCTACATCTTCTGCTTCTATTTTTTCAAGGCTTTCCGTTTCTTCTACCGTTGCCTTTTCATCCATCAAGACCTTTTTTCCTTCTGCCGAAGTCTGTACCTGGATCTTGGTTGGGCTTTGCCTGGCCCTCGTGAAGAATTTTCTAACCTCGGCCTGATCTATGAAGATTTCAGCATCTCCATCTTCGGTAGCGAAGGTGACCGTCAGGTACCTTACGTCTGGCCGAATGTGAAAATTGCCCTGAGTCTGCCTCCCCAGAATGGCGTTATATGCTGACGGCACATCAATGACTATAAATCTTGTCCTGTCGGAGGCGATTAACTCTTCTTTGCTTTTGGGCGAGACCCCTTTTAGCATCACAGGCAGGTCGATGTACCCAAGGACTGGAAGTTCAGATGGTCCGACGCCGAAGGTGGGGGAACTGACTGGGCTAAGATCACTTTTTGAGATGTCTAATTTACGCAGCAGATGAGAAAAAATGACGTCGGTGTTCGAGCCGTCGTCGAGGAGCACTCTTTTGACGTCCCAGTTC
This sequence comes from Aquilaria sinensis, assembly GCA_005392925.1. Lineage (NCBI taxonomy): Eukaryota > Viridiplantae > Streptophyta > Magnoliopsida > Malvales > Thymelaeaceae > Aquilaria > Aquilaria sinensis. Next base: position 12,764 of record SMDT01002165.1, read on the forward strand.
CCTATCCTTGCCATGACAAGGAGGGGGTCGTCGTGAGGGAACTTTATTATAGACCCATCCCTACGGGTGAGCCTTCGCGATGAGCTCCTTTACTCCATGACGAAGACTTCTCTCATTTTTCTTTTTCTCTCGGGCAAGGGTATCCCAGTAGTGATGGTTTGGATAATCCCTACCGAGGGTGGCAGACTTTTCCAGGGACTTCGATCCCGCTGTCTATCTGAGTCATACTCTTCATCGTCTGCTCTCCTCTGCTATTCCTTTCTCCCTTTTGGAGAGGGCATCCGCAGATATTGTCGAAGTTGACCCTGTTTGATCAGGGACTCGATGTACTTCTTCAACTGATAACAGGCTTCAGTGTCATGGCCATGATCCCGGTGAAATTGACAGAATTTTTTCATATTCCTTTTATTCTCCGGAGCCATGGCCTTTGGCCTTGGGACTGTCGTCCCTTGCCTTTCTAGTGCCATTAGAATGCTAGCTCTTGTGGTGTTCAAGGGAGTGAATGCTACAGGCCTCTTCCCTATTTGCCTGCGGGGCCGTTCTCCCTCGTTCTGCTGGCGCGGCTGATGGCTAGGCCCTTCGGCGCGAAGGTGTTCGCCTTTAGGTCCTCCCATTCTGAGTTCTTCGGCCGTCATGTGTTGTTCGGCTCTTCTGTAAAATTCCCCAAGAGTTTCTTGGGGGTCTTTGGAGAACTCGTAAAACAGCTGGGAGTCCCTCCGCAGTCTTCTGACCATTGCCAGGATGCGAATTTTCGGCCAAAAGTCTGGTACACTCAGTGCTTCCCGATTGAACCTTTCAACATAATCGCGGATGGTCTCCCCTCCTTTCTGAGCTATGTCAAACATTTGCACTGGCATTTTGGCAGTTGGCCTACTACCAATAAACTGTTGGGTGAAAACAGTAGATAGTTCTTGGAAGCTCAGCAAACTTCCCTGAGGCAAAGAGCTATACCACGCTGTTGCTGGTCCTGAGAGCGTCACTTCAAAGCAGTTACAGAGCGTGGCGTCGTCCGCGCCATGGAGCACTATACTTCGCTTATATTTTGTCAGGTGCGCCTGGGGGTCACTTCGCCCGTCATACATTTCCAGACGAGGAACCCTGAAATCACTGGGCATAGACGCCTCTACTACCTCGCGTACGAAAGGCGACTCATCTCCGGTGTAGGAGTCGGACAACCGGGACCAGACTGGTTTTCGGGAGATCTGTTTCTCGACCTTTTCCAGCCTTCCTAGGATCCTTTCCATAAGGGCGGCAATGTTGGCTCCTTCTTGTCGTCGCGCGTTCACCGATGGCAGTGAATTTCTCCCTCGCTTTGGGGAACGACTCCGGCGAGGGGAAAATGGGGACCTCTAGTAAGGGGACGCGCTTCGTTGACAAGAGGCCCTGGTTTCTTTTGGGGCTCCCCAACGGGTTCACTTTCCGTTGAACATGCGTCAAGGGAGTCCCCACTCCTTGAACTCCGATGGGTAGATCTCGAGCTCCTTTCCCGACGAATGGTCAGGGGTGAAGCCCTTTGAGTGGGTGGAGGTTGCTGCAACCTCTGATCAAGCTGCTGAGTGATTTCGGCAATGATAGAATTCTGGAAATCTCGTAAGAAGCTCATCGTTACCGTTACAGGACGATCATCCTCTATCGCAGAAGTTTCTGCCACAGGCAGAGTGGTCGCCTGTTGAGTCTCAGGTGCGAGGGGGATCTTGAAATCCCTTTGTCCTTCGAGCGCCGAGTCTCTACGACGGTGACATGGGATAGAGTTCCCACAGGCGGCGCCAAATGATGGCCTGCGGCGGCTTCATCGTGTGTCATTGTATGGGTGGGGCAGACTTCTGATGGAGGAGAACGCTTTGGGAGGAGATTCCCCAGTGGAGAGTACCTGAAATACTCTAGAAAACGCGGGTTAGGAGGTCCCCGGTGCATATTCCCGGGGAGGAGCCTCCAACGCCCAAGTCAGTACTTTCAGATAACTGAATTATGTTCCCCTTTTGTGTATTCAAAGAGAACTTTCTTCTTACCTTGCTAGGATGCTTTCTGGGTGTTTTATAAAGGAGGGATACAGAAGCCATTCTCCTCTTTTGGTCGTCCCAGATTACGACACGTGTCCGGTGGGATGCGATCCCTGCTTTTTTGGGAACGAAAGGACGCTTATCTCAGCAAAAGTCACCTGGCTGACAGCTTAGGCATTCCGAGAGTGTCGTATCGAGGTGTCCCTCTGATGGCGTGCCCCAGTGATAGCGTGTCAGAATGTACTTGGGGGACAACTTTATGGAGAGGTGTTAGAGGCTCCTTAAATGCTTTGTTCGTACCTTTCGATGTTACTCTAACGTCTCAGGAAATATATTCCCGGAGGATGGTTCCTCCGAGGGGTACTTCTGTTTCCGAAGAAGGTCCGATCGCTCTACCGAGGTTGGTCCTACCATTTCCTAAGGAAGCGAGTTCCCTACATTAGGCCAGGGGGATCGTTTATCCTTCTGACCTCGGCTGGCAATTTCCCTCTGCCGAAGTCGATACTCCGTCAAATTTGGGAGCTCGGCCAGTGATGGGCACCTCGGCTATCAATATGATACTAGTGCCTCCATGTTAATTGTTTCCTTTAAGTTAGTGAAAGAAATGAACCTAGAAGTGAACAATTTATCTTAAATGTGTACCTAGTAAGAACTGCTGGTCTTGAAATCATGTCTACTTATCACATAGTTAGGAATTGTGTGATTAGGCTACGTAAGCTAAAACTAAACGTAGACTTAATTGTTTTGGAGACTGGTGGTTTTGACATAATTCTATATATGAATTAGTTAGATGAGAACAAGGTGATGATAGACTACCAATCTAGGAGAATAATCTTGCCAAGTTTTAAACCTTATAACTTAAAGAACTCCTATGAGTTGGTTAGAGATTAGCATTTAAAAGTAGTGGAGAAAAAATACCTATAGTGTCTAAAGAAGAATATATGGGGCTCAATGGGAATGGGATAGTAGATGGGTTTAATAAAGTTTCCATAGATAGATACTTCCTAGAAGTCTTTCCTTTAGAATTGGCTGGACTCCCAACCATGAGAGAGGTTGAGTTTGAAATCAAGTTGGTACCAAAAGTTACTTCTATGTCTATTGCCCCATATAGGATAGCCAATACTGAAATGAATGAGCTAAAAAAGAAACTATATGAGTTGCTTCTCCTTGGGGGGTACCTATGTGATAGCCGAGGTGCCTATCACCTTCTAAACCCACAGGTTCGGAGAAAGCACCAACCTTGGAAGGGAAACCGCCTGCCAATGAAAAGAAGGATGTTCGACCTCCTGAATCCAGCCTCGGCATTTCTCCGTTCCAGGAAACGACAATGCCAACATCGGGGGGACGAGTAAGCCATCCTCGGAAGTGGAGGTGTCCCTGAAAGAGGTCATCATTGGGAAATATACTTCTGCAGTTCTAAAGTAACCTCGGGAGACAAGCTCTCCTCCGAAGAGGTCCCTTCTACCAAAGAGGACCTTGGGGGTACGACATGAGCAATTAAGGAGCCTTTGACACATCCCTGACATGCCACTCCCAGACATGTTCTGACACGCCACTTGCAGGGACACTCTTACACGCCACTCTCGGGTCACTAGGTCCCAAGCCCGGCGGCCTATGATCGGTTGAGTGACCACCTATTCCCCAAAGATGTGGATCGCATCCCACCGAACACGTGTCACAATCTGGGCCGGCCACATAAGGAGAACTATGACTATTTGCCCCTCTATAAATACTCGGTAAACACCCCAGGTATGGAGGTTGCGCACTAGAGACTATACTTCTCCACTCTTCACCACTCCATACCTCTGAAACACTGATTTGGGCGTCGGAGGCTCCTCCCCAGAAACATACCCCGGGGACCTCCTAACCTCTGTTTTCCAAGCATTTCAGGTATCCTCTACTGGGGAACCTCCTTCACAGACGTTCTCCTCCACCATAAGTCTCCCTCACTCCTACCATGTCACATGACGAAGGGGCTGCTGGGCACCACTATGCTGTTTGTCAAAAAAAACGATGGAACCTTTAGGTTGTGTATAGACTATAGAAAGCTCTATACACTAACCATCATGAACAAATATCCTCTTCTTAGGATAGAAGATCTATTTGACCAACTAAAAGGAGCTAAGGTGTTTTTGAAGATAGATCTCAGATCTGGGTACTTCCAACTAAGAGTTAAGGAAAAGGATATACCTAAGATAGCCTTTATAACAAGGTATGGCCACTTTGAGTGCACGGTGTTGCCTTTTGGGCTCACTAATGCACTTGCCTTCTTTATGGACTTCATACATAAAGTGTTCAAGGCTTATTTGGACCACTTTGTAGTGGTGTTTATAGATGACATATTGGTGTACTCACAAAAAGAAGAAGCTCATAAAGAGCATCTAAGTCTAGTACTTAGTTTGCTTAAGTAACATAAGTTGTATGGCAAGCTAAGCAAGTGCCAATTCTAGTCTAGTAAGGTTGGATTTGTAGGCCATGCAATCAATGATCAAGGGCTAGCAGTAAATGCAAAAAAGATCCAAGCAATCTTGGATTGGAAGCAACCTTATAATGTTAAAGAGGTTAGAAGTTTCATGGGGTTAACTGGTTATTGTAGGATATTTGTTCACAGATTCTCAGTGATAGTTGCCCAACTAACTTAATTGACTAGGAAGGATTAGAGTTTGAGTAGGGTGAGAAATGTGAACAAGTTTCCAAGAGTTAAAAAAGAGGTTAATTGCATCTCCTATCTTAGTGTCACTAGACCTAACTAAGGCTTTTGAAGTATATACTAATGCTTCACAAATAGGATTGGGTTTTTTGTTGATGCAAGGGAAGCAAGTAATAGCTTATGGGTCAAGGCAATTGAGACATCATGAGTTGGTAGCAATACTCTTTGCATTCAAGCAATGGAGACACTACTTGTTGGGTAATAAATTCTAGATCTATATTGATCATAAAAGTTTAAAGTACCTTTTCACTCAAAAGGACTTAAATAAGAGGCAAAGGAGATGGCTTGAATACCTTAAGGATTTTGAGTGTGTTAGTGAGTATACTTCTGGCAAAGCCAATGTGATGGTTATTTCCTTGAGTAAGAAGTATACTGGGGTACTCAAGGTTGGATAAAAAGGAATGGGTAGAAGAATGTAGTATAACTTGGTTAGCAAGAAAATAAGAGCAATGGGAAACAAATCAAGTAAGTGTGCTAACCATTAAACTAGAATAGAAGGATCTGATTATAAGGGCACAACATCATGACCAAGATCTTGCTAAGCTTTACCTTTGGGCAAGGATTGTTGTACTTCCTAAATAGGATATATGTACCTAAGGAAGGAGACCTTAGAAAGAAAATTTGGTTGGAAGCCCATGCTAAGAAGATCAGTGTGCAACCAAGAGCCCAGAAAATGTACAAAGACCTGAAAATGCATTTTTGGTGGCCTTATATGAAACAAAAGATAGGTGCATATGTGTCTCTAAGTGCCTGACTTGGCAATAAGTTAAAATAGAGCACTAGAGGCCAAGGGGCAAACATCAAAGTTTGGCCATACCAAAAGAAAGTAGGCCTCATTAGCTATGGATTTTGTGATAGGAATGCCACTGACTAAAAGGAAGCACAATGCCATTTGGGTCATTGTTGATTAGCTGACCAAGTCAACCCACTTTCTCCATGTAAACCTCATAGACTCACTATATAGGCTTGAAAAGTTGTAAATTAAGGATATAATGAGATTACATGTTGTGCCAGATGACATTGTATTTGATAGGGACCCCAGATTTGTTTCCAGATTCTAGAAGTCTTTACACTATGCCTTAGGCACTCAACTTGCACTTACCACCCACAAACTAATGGTCAAACAGAAAGAACCATACAAGTGTTGTAGGACAATTTAAGGTGCTGTGTGATAGACTATCTAGGGCACTAGGACCAACACTAACCTTTAATGGAGTTTTCATACAACAAAAGTCATCATTCAGTAATTGGCATGACCCCTTCTGAGGCATTTTATGGTAGGAGGTGTATACCTTCTCATTGTTGGCTTGCACTTAATGATAACTTGGAAATTAGGCCTATAGCAACGTGTTTTTGGGAGCTGTCACCAATCGGTTTCACCTAGGTTGATTGGACACCTTAAAATGGTATACAAGAGTTGAAAGGGTTCAAAAGTACAGTTACACTAAAACAACTTTGTTATAGTACTCAAAAATTGGCACCTTAGTTTTATTTAAAAAAAATTTCTTTGTTTTAAATAATTTGATTAATTTCCCAAACCATGGATTCTAATCGAACCACCCGGATATGGACTTCTAAATCTTACTACTTGATTTTGTTTATTTTATGAAATTTTGATACTTCCAAACCATGAATCCTATTAGACCACCCGAATATGAATATCCAAACTTAATCTATTTTTATTTATTTTACCTTATAAAGGTTTTAATTAATTATTAATCCAAATCATATATCCTATCAGATCACCCGTATATGGATATTAAATTTATTTATATTTATTTTATTATTTTTAAATGACCATCCAAACCATGGATCCCATTGGATTAGCTGGATATGGATTTTTCAAATTTACTTTTAATTATGATCCTAAATTCATCTTAAGATTTTATCAAACCCAAGGAGAATGAATTCTCTAAAATTTGTCTTTGGAGTGTATCGTGTGGATTCAATTAAAATTAAAATGATTCTAAGATAAACAAAATGTTAAAAAAAATGGACATCCTAACTTGTATTCCTCTGTGAATTTAATAATTAAATTGATGCATAGCCAAAACATCTAATAAACAAAGAACAAAAAAAAAAGAATTAAAAAGAAAAAGTGTTGTCAGTGACTTATTTACAAAATAGAGAAGAAGCAGATACTCAAATAAAGCAAATAGAAAGACAAGGGGCTAAACACGATTTTTACCAAAAAGGAGGCTTGGCTGGATCGGGTATGGGAACGGGTCGAGTTGGGTTTTGAAACTGGGTCGCGATTGGAACTCATCCAATTCTCTCTTCACCGGCGATGGAGGAGCGAGCGATTGCCTGAGCTTAGGTGGGGCTACGACGGCTACCCTGCGGGACTCCTTTTTTGGCGGCTTATAGGGGCTGGGTGGCTGAATGAAGGCCGGGGACGGCGGAGCATATCGCGAAGCTCCCTCTTTTGGTTTCGGTGGCTGACGGTGATGGCAAAACCGCTGAAGAGGGCGGCGAAACGTTGAGCGAAGTGGAGACAGCGGTGTATAGGAACCTCCGGCGGCGACTGGTAGTTGGATGGCGTCGAGTCTGGCGGTTGAAGGGTGGAAGCGCAAACGTCCCGCAACAAAGGAGCCGAAGGGTAATGCCGGGAAGGGAAGAAGATCAGGGCTTCTGGGAAGGGCTGAGAGAGAACCAGGGACTAAAGATGAAGTTCCACCCTTTTGTACGCTAGAGATCAAGGTTTCGAAATTCTTCCATTTTTTCTTCTGTTTTTCTTGAATAAATGGCCCCTATTTATAGAGCTAGTGTCACTAAAGTAGTTAACAACCAAATTTGAGATTGAACCTTATCAAACATCAAGAGTTTAGAGGTTTAAATCAACTAGAATGCAATCTAGTCTAAATACTAGTTTAAGTCAAAAAAAACTCTCATGCTGCTGATCTTTCCCCTGACTTTATACGAAATTGTAAGTCTACCCAAAACTTCTAGGATTTTTGAAATTGTGTCCAAAACTTTGCAAAAATCCAGATTTACCCAGAACTTCATATTTTTGCCAGTGTTGGCTCAAACTCTCTCAAATTGACATATTTGCCACAAACTGTCCAATTTTGCCTAGAATCTTCTAAAAATTCTTTAATTCACACCCAAACTCTTCCCTTTTTCTTAGACTAACCCCAAAAGACCTCTAGGACCCAAAAGTACTACCTAAACTAAATTAATTCTTATTTTGACCCTAAGTAACCATTCTAAATTTCTAAAAATCCATAACACAAAATAAAAACATAATCCAAACGCACATAATTTTACCAACTTCCTAAGCTAACTTCCTAAGCTATAAAAAGACCAAAAAGACCAAATTTTCCCTAAAAATAAAAATGTCCCCTAAACAAATTTTCTAACCTAAAATTTAAATAAAAATTCAATGCCCGGATAAAATTGGGTGTCAACAGCTACCTCCCTTTGCATGTTTCATGGAACATGATGCATGCAAAGTCATTACCAAATTTTGTCCAACCTTTCATTGAACAATGAGAACCTTCACACTACCAAGACTTCTGAGGAGAAAAACCTTTTAATCTCCTTCGAGGATAAGAAATCTTTCCTATTACCTCAATGATAGAAACCTTCGTATCATTTAAAATCTAAGGAGAAAAACTCTTTCTTCTTTTTCTATCAGGCTTAGGAACTCTCTTTGCCTTTTTGCAATAGGAACCTTACCATTGTCAAAAAAAAAAATCCTAAGAAGATAAACATTTTTCTTCTTTGTGAGGTTATGAAACATTCCTTATTGCCTCTACAATAAGCACCTTCCTATCATCTAAGAATATATGCAAAAAAACTCATTCCTCCTTGTTTACCAGGCCTAGGAACCTTCCTAACCTTTTACAATAACAACCTTCCTATTGTTTTCAAACCTAAGAAGAAAACCCTTTCCTTTTTTCTTGAGGGGTTAAGGGACCTTCTTTACCTTTTTTCTTCATGGAAACTTTTCTATGGAAGGGAGAAACCCTTCTCTCACTTCTTTTAACTTTGGTAGAGAACCCTCTTTCACCCTGATTTAAGAGGTAGAGAACCCTCTCTTTACCACCTCTTATTGCCCTAAGGTAGAGAACTCTGCCTCTTTATCACCTCTAAATTCCTTTGAGGTAGAGCACCCTAACTCTTTACCACCTTTGATGACCATTAAGGTAGAGAACCTTATCTCTTTACCACCTCTAAATTTATTTGAGGTAGAGCACTTTGACTCTTTAACACCTCTAAATTCCTTTACGGTAGATCACCTTGACTTTTTAACACCTCTAAATTCCTTTGAATGTGATGAGGTAGAGAAACTTTTCTCATTTAAAACTTTGATTTGACACAAATGACGAGGAAAGGAATTATCTTCTCTTTGGAACCTCGATTTTGCCTTGTAATGAGATTAAGGAACCTTCCTTGTCATCTCAATTAGAAATTTCCAAGAAATCATCCGAACTTAAAAAAGTTCCATCAAAAGTTTGAATTTCCAAAATGGGTGAATTTGAAACTTGAAATCCCACAACATGAGTAAATTTCAACAAAGTCAAAGATTCCACGAAATGAGTAAATCTTAAGAGAACTGAAGATTCCACAAAATGAGTGAATCTCAAAAAGATAAAAATTCCATGAAATAAGTGAATCTTAAAAAGAGAAATTCCATAAAATAAGTGAATTTCAAAAAAGCTGAAGATTCTACAAAAAAATTAAACCTTAAAAGTAAAAAAATTCTACAAAACAAGTGAATTTAAAAAAGATGAAGATTCCACAAAATGAGTGAATCTTTTAAAGTGAAGAAATTCCATAAAATGAAAGAATTTAAAAAATGTTGAAGATTTCATAAAATGAGTGAATCTTAAAAGTAAATAAATTCCACAAAATGAGATAATTTCAAAAATGTTGAAGATTCCACAAAATGAGTAAATCTTAAAAGTAAGGAAATTCCACAAAATTAGTGAATTTAAAAAATGCCTAAGATTTGACAAAATGAGTGACTTTCAAAAACGTGTAATATTCCACAAAATGAGTGAATCTTAAAAGTGAAAAAAATTCCACAAAATGAGTGAATTTAAAAAACGTTGAAGATTCCAAAAAATAAGTGAATTTAAAAATACTAAAAATTTCACAAAATGAGTGAATCTTAAATGTAGGTTCTCCTATGAGAAACCTTGTGTTACACCCGGAAATGGCTAAATGACTAAGTTCCGGGTTAAGTGGATTAGAGGCATAAAAAGTTTCCTAATTTGGAAACTTAGACAATTAAATTGAGGAGACATGGAATTTATTTATGGAATGGGCATAAAAGAGTATTGGACACTCTTAGAATAAACTTGGCTAAGGCCAAAAGAATTGGTGATGAAAATGGTGGAAATTTAAGTTGAGGGACTCAATTATTCAAAGGAAAAGTTTGTGGGAGGACTCAATTGAACAATTGAAGAAAGGTGGAGGGCCAAAGGAGGGATTAGACCATTTTGCATGGCATTTTAAGCCATGGCCGGCCATCCCATGATTTTTTCCATTTAAAATGGCCACATAAGCCTCCACTTGGAATATTAAAATGATCCCACCAACCTTGTCCCCCACTTGCCATATAATATAATATATTGACTATTCTTTGTCTCCCACTTTACATTATTTAATTCTCCCCACCATCACTTGTCCAATCAATACTTTAATGGCCATTTGACTTATTTTCCCACCCATTTGAATCAAATGGCCGGCCATTCCTCATAAATGTGCATTTGATATGCATTTTGGTGCATTTTCCCTTCATTTAGCACCATGACCGGCCACCCTCTTTGAATATACATTTAATATGCATTTGGAATGCATTTGAGCCTCATTTCACTCAAGTATAGCCGGCCATCCACATTTCCCCCATTTCAAACATAACACTCATCTCTCTCTAGCTCACTTTGCTCTCCCTTCTCTCTAAGTTTCGGCCATGGCTTCTCCAAGCTCTCTTCATCTTCTTCCTTCACTCTACCATTCGGCCATGACTAGAAACACTCATCCTCACACATGCAAACACATTTTCTTAGTGATTTCGTACTTCTAAACCCATCTAGAGCATGAATCAAGCAAGATGTTCAAGAAAACACTCTTGGAAGTTTCGGCCATATGGAGAAATTAGTGTTCTTGAGCTTCACTCATGAGCTCATGAACATGCATGGCGTTTCTAAGCCATGAGGAGCAAGAAAATCAAGGAAAACTTCAAGGAAGAACAAGCTCAAAATTCTGCCAAAGAAAGGTTGTAAGTGAACCAAGTTTTCTTGGTGATTTTATGTGTTTTTGAGCTAGATATTACTCACTAATGTCTCGGCCATGTTGGATTTTTTCTAGAGAAGCAAGTTGAGCTTTCGGCCTTGTATTTTTGTGAAGGATACCAAGTTTTCTTTGTGATTTTGAAGTCATGCAAAGCAAAGGATGGAAGAACAACAAGAATGAAGATTCGGCCAAGTTGATTCCTTGGCATACATGGATTTAAACCAAGTTTTCTTGGTAATAAAAATGTTCTTATGAACATACAAGGTGTTAGCCAAGAAATGGAGGTAAAAAGAGAAGATTTTGTAAGCTAAACAAGCAAGTGTACATTCGGCCATGTCTTGTTTAGTGTGACTTGACATTTTAGCCATGGTATTCTTGGCATTTTTGGGTTCTTTGATGTATGTGGACCAAAACATCAAAGAAAGAAATAAAGAGAAGTTTCGGCCTTAGTGCCATTTTTGGTGGTTATGTGTGTAAACCATGTGTTCATGGTATCTAGGTGTTCCTAGTAAAAAAAAAAGTGAAGCCAAAATGGTAAAAAAAAGGTGAATGATGAATTCGGCCATGATGACAAGTTTGTGAAAAATGGGTGTTAGCCAAGTATTCTTGGCATAAATGGTCCTTAGAAAACTTGTGGGACTAAATTGAACAAAAGAAAGAAATAATGGGGAAAATTCGGCCAAGAGATAAATTTGGAAGGCCCAATTTGAAAACCAAGTGTTCTTGGTGGTAAATGGTCCAGAAACTCCTAAATGGGCTATTTTGGGCCATATTGGTAAAATTGGCAAAATGGGCTAAATTGCCTAAACGGGCTTCATTAAATTGGGACTTGGACAGAGAAGTGGGCCAAGTCCAGAAAAGAAATAAAATGCCAAGTGGGCCTGAGAAAATAAAAGGCCAAGTGGGCCTGAGAAAATAAAAGGCCAAGTGGGCCTGAGAAAATAAAAGGCCAAATGGGCCTGGGAAAGAATAAAAGGCCAAGTGGGCCTGAATTCAGAGAAAGGGCAAGTTAGGCCCAAATTCAAAGAATAAAGGCCAAGTTGGGCCTAGGATTAAAGGAAAGGCCAATTGGGCCTAAGTTTCCAAGAAGTGGGCCTCAAGTTCAGAAAAAGGCAGAATTGGGCCTTACCTCCTTAAGTAGAGGTTGAGTAAGTTAAACCAAGTATGCTTGGTAAATTATGGTTCTCTTGTTTAATAGAAAGCAAATTATTAACTTGCTAGATGTTTTGGGCTTATAGGTCCATTATGGAAAAGATAAGTTCCAACAACAAACAAAGCAAAGCAAGGCAAAGATAATGAGCAAAAGGTTACACAAATGGTGGTAAGGATTCCTATACTCACTTATTACATGGTACATTTCCATAAATTTCATAGTGAGTATTAGTGCCCCTATGTGATGGTCAAAGAACCAAGTGACCATAGGTGTGCATGACAGGGCTATGTGGTTGTTACTTTTTGTGAGGACTCATGATACTTTCTTAGTTGAATAATTGGGCACATAAGTGCATAATGGATGAAGTAGTGTTGCTTTGGCAACTATGGTTATGGTTTACTCATGAGTAATTAGCAAGCATTTAGGGCTAGGAATTGGGTTTGGCCAACTCAATTCCCAAGCTAAGGAGCGCTTAGTAGGTTATAAAAATAAATGGCATGCCGGGATTAGTGGCATGGATTATGCTAATGCTTGCGATGCCACGATGACATGGAACATGATGTTATGAGGACAGTGTTGTGTGTGTTGAGTTATGTGCTTCTCTGAAATTGTTTGTGCATGCTGACCCATATTATTATTGTTATTGTTATTGTGCTATATCTTGTGTTTTCTTTGTTTTAGTGTTTTCCTTGGCAGGAACATGGATTAATTGCCATTACATTCTTGGCACAAGTTTAGGCTTTGGAAGCCATATGACGACTTTGAAAGTCATGAGTTAATTACCTCACTAGGCATTGGATGCCGTCGGGATTCTTACTGAGTTTTATAAACTCACCCGCCCTGATATACATTTTGTAGGAAATGGATTGCTTGAAGGTCAAGCTAGGAGTACGGGAGTACTCATTTAAATTGCTAAAGGGTTGGGTATGTGATTAGTATTGCTCAATCTATTCATTTGACTCTAAATGACTTATGTGGTATAGATTGCTTGTGAATCAAGCTAATGGTTTGGACTTCCTTGTGCAGGCTTATGGAGTTTAGAAGTTGTGGGAACAAGGTCTATTAAGCTGGAATGTGTTCCAGGTTATTATGAGTCGAGGTTTGGGTAGCATGAGAGCGTGGTCTGTAAACCTGAACCTGACTAATTAGAGACATATAGCATCCTTGGTACCTTTTCTTTTCCAAGTAGGTGATGCTTTATTGTTGCCATTATGATCGTGATTAGCTTTGGATGATTATATGCCATGTTTGCATGGTTTTATGCAGATGGAATGCCATGATGGATATTCATGTTATGTGTACTAGACTTGGCTGATGCTCATGGACATATAAATGTGGTTTTCAAACTTGAAATGAGATGGGCTTCTTGGTTGCCATGCATTGGATTAGTACACTTGATGGACACACATTCTCTGCACCTAATGGATTAAGTGTATGCTTTACTTGTATTACAAGTGTAATTAGTTGAGTATGTGCATCTAAGGAAAGATTTCCAGTGAATCTGGATATGCATGGATATTGTTGCCTAGTTGTTGAGATGGCATCTAAAGACTTGTGTGTGTAACTGGCTAAGTGGTAAAGTCTATAAATGGAACACTAGAATTCCACATAAGTATTAGCTCGTTCCTGAAGAGCACCCTGACAACACATTGGAAGTATTTAAGTAACAAGCTAGTACCAGAATAGATCCTGGAGTCACGCCGTAGGTGCTCATAATATTTAATAAAGCCCTTCCATTTAAGTAATTTCTGCTGCATTACTCTGATAATCGGACCCAGGTGGGCTAGGGGCAGTTTGGGGCGTGACACCTTGAGAGTTGAAAATGTCTTGAGATACCTTAAAAATACCTTGAAAATGTCTTGAAATGAGCTTTGAGAACACCAACTCAAATAAGATGAAAATTGCTTTGAAAAATGGTATGACAACTCACACTTATCCACCTCTCAAAATTTCCCCCAAAGCATGAAAATAAGCTTTGATTTGTTTGGGAGTGAAAAACTTACTCAACTTTGATCATGAAAGCTCCTAATTAGATGTCCATGCTGGTGCTGTTTGGTTGTACTCTAAACAAACTCACCTTGAATTGTTGTTACCTTTGAGAATCAAAACTAAACCATTTCTCAGTAACCAGACTCATCTGTGCACCATAACTTCATAATGCCACTAACCCTTATCTCTTAAGACCTATCTTCAAAATTGTTTTAAAAACAATATGCATTATGCATGATGGTCATGTTGCTCATGACAAATGAGTCAAAAAGTGAGAACCTCCATAAGTGAAATGCATAGATTTTATGAAAATAATGATGCATGAAAGGAGAGTATCTTCTATCTTGACTTAAATTACTTTGCTCTTATGAATTCTTTTTCTTGAACCCGTTCCTTCAGAAGTGTACGTCTCCCTTGCTTGTTCCTAGGTGATTATATGATTTGTCTACCAAAGGTCAAAGTGTATCTTGAATTGATTGCTCAAAAATTACTCTCATTGATTATGACACTAACTTTCTTTCAAGCGGATGATAGTTGGTCAACTATGCCCTATGAAACACATCTCCTCAAAGAGATGCTCAAGCTAGTCCTCTCTTTCGAATCTAGACACATTAAAAAATAATTGTCTTTCCCAAAAGAAACTATCATCAATTTGTAAAACTTGACAAAATAACTTATGGCCTTTGTATTTGATTTAAATGTTCTATTATTTTTTCCATTTTCAACTCAAAGATGCAAAATGCACAAGGCAAAAAGGTAGAAACAGGTTTCAAAATGATAGCCTTTTAAATAAAGGAAAATGATATCAAAAGGCAAATGTTAGGTTAAGGAAAGCTTGAATGTTGTGAAAGAATGGCTTTTTAATGCAACTCATGGGTAGACCTGATTGCCTTGAAAAACTTAATAGTGACATCCTTAAACTTACGACATTTTATAGAAAGTTAGACATTATCTATTGCCCCCCAATATCCAATCTGTATATAATATTGCTTTCAAGGCTATCTTTATCTTCTAAATTGCCTTTGTAAGTTTTTAGTTTAGAATCGATAGCTCACTTTTTCTTTTTCTTTTCTTTTCATTTCTTTTCATTCCTTTGGTCCAACTTTTGCCTATGCTGTGTTGGAGACTAACAACCTAGCGAGCCCTTATCTTTTCTTTCTTTTCCCCTTTTATTTTTACGAGCTATGATTGTGACATGCTAGATAGTCCTCCTTGTAGTATTCCTTAAGTGAGATGACTTATGTGGCATTAACTGCACATGCTTACTCTTAGTCTTTTCATTCTTTTGAATTTCCCTTGTTGTCTTTTGATAGAATGGATGAACATTTTTCCTCTTTGGAATTTGAGCTGTGAAAAGCTGAGAACTTTTTCCAGTGTTGAGCATTCATGGGAATAGGGATGCAACCGAAGCTGTTTATCATGAGGACTGCTTTCTCCAAAAAATTCTTGCAATGACGTTGATGACCATTGCAAACTTTCTTTTTGTTCTTGTATGATGAATGTTAAGGTGCAAAATTTAAGTTCTTTCTTACTATATTAGATGACTTCTTCAAGATCACCACCATCAAATCTCCCTTAGCATTCATTTCCACCTATGAGTAACAATGTCAAGGTTGTGTTCCTTTATGAAAGAAGGTATAATGAAAGAAGGGTGATGCCCGTCGGCACCTTCGTTGTACGACATAATGGCCTACAGTAGGGACTTCCGGCGAAGAGAGTGTCTGAAGAAGGGGCTTCCGACGGGAGAGGTTACCTGAACCACTCAAAGAACAAGGGTTAGGA
Organism: Aquilaria sinensis; assembly: GCA_005392925.1. Taxonomy (NCBI): domain Eukaryota; kingdom Viridiplantae; phylum Streptophyta; class Magnoliopsida; order Malvales; family Thymelaeaceae; genus Aquilaria; species Aquilaria sinensis. The sequence goes on from SMDT01002165.1 coordinate 28,641, forward strand.
GGTCCCCGGAGTGTTTTTTCGGGGGAGGAGCCTCCGACGCCCAAGTCAGTATTTAGCCAGATGAAGAATGATGAGTAGAGAGTAAAGAATATGTTTTTTTTGAGAGCCTAGTCCCTCCTTACCAAGGCCATTTCCTAAGTATTTATAAGGAGGTGTCAGAAAAAACCTACCTGACACAGCCCGTTCAGATCACGACCCGTGTTCAGTTGGATTCCGTCCATACCTTTGGAAATGGGGACCTCTAGCTAGCCATAGGCCGTCTTGGCTAGAAGTCAAGGCCGCGGGAGGTCTGCACGACAGGACGTGCGCGAGGGCAGCATGTCAAGACGTGCGTGAGGGTGGCGTGTCAGAGGCTCCTTAACCACTTTTGTCGTAATCCTGAGACCCCTTCGGGATGGGAGGGCTTCCTGCCAAGGTTGCTCCAGTTATTCGCAAGTCCCCTCGGCACGGAGGACCCCTTTCGGGGGATGCTCTCCTCTGCCGAGGATGGTGAGTCTACCTCTCCCAAAGCTGGTCAAGCCATCTTTCCGAGGGTGGTAGAGCACCGTGTTCCCAAGGTTAATATTATCATTCCCCAAAGGAGATGGTGGATCACCGAAGTCGAGGGGTCAGGGGATCAAACCCTGTCTTACCGAGGCTGGCGCTGGTATTTCTTGAAGGTGATGCTCGCCCTTTCCGAGGGTGGCGCTCTTCCAGAGCTTGGGGTTCTAAAGGGTAATAGCCGTTTGGCCATCAAAGGGTGAAATGGAAGTAAAATGAGAGTTTTTATTGAAAGGTGGTGAAATCCACATGTTACATCTCCTTATTGAAAAATGAAAAGAATAACAGATGTCCATTCAACAAAGACTACACCCTAAATTCTGGACTAAATCTAGGGGATTTTTACTATTAAGTTTCTTTGACAAGCTCTCAAGGATACAAGTCACTTCAAGGCATTCCAATTATTAAAAAATGTACCTAGACCTAAAGGTTGACCTAACTTGAGATAACCTCCTAAGTTGATGCTTTTTCTCAGGGTCCGTTAGCAAAATCCAAGAACTCGCCTAAGTAGCTGTTGCACCTTCCTCTTGAGAGCAAAATAATTTTTTAGTGGATGACCAACTACTCCGCCACGATATTCATAAATGGTGCTTGCATTATACCACTTTGGATAGGGAAGTTGAATTTGCTTCACCGATATAGGTTGTATCAGTTGACCTTCAATAAGCTCGGGATACAACTTAGTGTATGAAATGGGGATAGGATCATATTCTTCTTTCTTCTTCGGTGGTGCTCCTTGAGGCTTGTGATCTTGAATCAATGATGAAATGGAGTGAGAAAATGACCCCGGCACTATCGCCCCATTAGAGTACCCTTTCCCTTACATCTTAAGCGGTGTTGGACCATGAATCTCAGAAGTGACATTTTGGATAGCCCCACCTCTTTCCTTATGAAAGCCACCAGTTGATGGATTGACCAGCTTCCCTATTTTGATTTCAAATTCAATCCTTTCTCTGGACAATACCATATCTGAAAAGATACTTGGAGTGTTCCCAACTAACTTTTCATAAAATGGTACTTTCAATGTTTGGATAAATAGAGTGATCATTTCTCTTTTTATCATAGGTGGTTGAACTTGTGCAACTAAGTCCCTCCATCTCTAAGCATATTCCTTAAATATTTATTGTTTCCTTTTCTCCATATTCTGAAGAGTTTGGCAATCAGGGGCCAAATCCACAACATGCTTGTAATTATTGATCAAAGCTTGGGCGAGGTCATTCCACGTTTTGATGTTTCTCAAACCTTGACCAAGATACCACTGTAATGTGGATTTTGTGAGACTCTTTTGGAAAAGAGCCACCTATACTTTTTCATCCTTTGTGAGCGGTTGTATCTTTTTTACAAAAAGTGTTTTGTGAGTGACGGGGCAACTTGTCCTATTATACTTCACAAAATCTCGTACCTTAAATTCTGAGGGAGTCATAACATCTGGCACCAAGCAAAGATCGTCCCCTAATAGGGATATGAATAAAGTGGCACATTTAATGGCCCGAAGTATCTTTTCTATGGTCTCAACTTCTAAGCATCCTGTTCTTTTCTAAGCAGCGGTTTCTTTTCTTTATAAAATGGATTGTGCCTTAAATGAAAGTCATCAAATGGCCCTGAGTCTTGAAAGAACTTTTCTTGAACAGAGACACGTTGTTGCATGAATCCGGGATGGTAGATCAGATTCCATGAGTCTATTTATGGGGTTTGCACCGCCTTCCACTTGATCAATTCCATTAATTGTTTCATTTGTTCCGCCATCCTCTCTATCTTTAACTCGAGGTCATCGAGACGTCTTTCATTTGCTCTATGACTAGTCTTGTTTGAAGCTGAGTTGGATATAGGTGTTGAGTGCTAATTTTTCTACCTTCTTAAAGTGAGATTTATTTCATTAGATCTTATATGCACATGATTGTTGTAATGCCCATAAAATCCTAAGTAATTAAGCCTCGGGCTATGAGGATTCAGGGCTTAAGAATTTTTCCTAAATTGGGAATTAAGCTCATTGAGTTTGGAAGACACTAAATTAAGTGGGACCGGGGAGTATGATATGTGTTGGACACTCTCAGAATTTAATCTTGGCTGAGGCCAAGCAAAATGATGAAAATTTAAGGTAAGGGACTTAATTGGATAAAGGGAACTTTTGGTGGTTGGGCTCAACTGCCCAAATGTGAGGAATTGAGGGACTATGAGGGGGATTAGCCAATTTTAAAGGCATTGGATGCCATGGCTGCCACCTTCATCCATTTTTCATTATTTTAATCCACCTCCCATCCAACTCATCACTTAGGATTCCTTCCCCCACCTACTTGTCCCCCCACTTTTGACAAATTCTCCCAACTTTCACCAAAATCTTCCAATTTTTCACCTACTTTTGACCATCTCACCCACCACCCACATAAGTCTTCCAATTTGTCAACTACTTTTGACTATCTCACCCACCACCCACGCAAGTCTTCCAATTTGTCCCCCACTTGTCTCCCACTCATCCAAGCACATGATACACTCATTCTCCCCTCCCAAATTCATCCATTACATGCCCATTGAGCTTCCAAACTTCATTAAACACATTTCAGTCTCTTTCTTCAATCCCTCTCTAAGTTTGCTCTCAAACTCTTCCAACTTTTTTTTCCCAAATACCATTAATCCATAGCTCATTCTTGAGCATCCTTGGAGCTTTTACCAAGTGTTCTTGTTGTCTATAAGCTCTTAAGAACATCCCAAGAAAGAATCAAGAAGAAGATTGAAAGAATGAGACATTTTTGGAAGCCATCAACTAAGGGAAGTTTTGGCCAAGTCTTCCTCTTGGCATTCTCGTGTTTGAAGCTTGTGTTCTTGATGCATATAAGCTTCTAAAGCCTTCCAAGGCTAAGAATCAAGTGGTGGATTCAAGAAAAGACGAGCGAGAGCTCTAAGGAAATCAAGCCGAAGGATTCAGCCATACCTCCTTTGGTTGAGGTATTGTGTGTTTGACCAAGTTTGCTTGGTATATGTAAGCTTTCGAGCTATGGTAATGCAAGAATATACTTGCTAATAATTCATCCATTGTAGGTTCTCAAGCTAGAAATTAAGTTCTAGCTATGGCAAGCGAGGAAAAGGCAAAGAAACAAGCTTCTAAAGCTTTCGGGCAACAAAGTTACTAAGGGTTTTGTGGTAAGGATTCTTATACTCTTTGAGTATTTGGGCCCTTGGGTGATGGATATTGGATGCCATGTGATCCTAAGAGTGCTATAGAGGGCTATGTTTTGTTGCTTAGGCAACTCTATGCTAGCTAACTCCATGCAAGCATTACGGCTAGGAATTGAGTCGGCCAACTCAATTTCCAAGCATAAAGAGCTCAAATTTTAAAATGGATTAATAAAATGGTTAACCTAAGAAATGAGAAATATGGATCATGCTTGCTTTGCCCTTCAGGGGGATAAAGTGTAAATTGGTATGTGTGTTGTGTGCTTCTATGTTTGGTTGTGCATGCTAACCCCTAATTATTATTATTATTGTTATATGCATGTACCTGTATCTTCTTTGTCTCAGTGTTTTCTTTACAAGAGCATGAAATATTTGTTGCCATGTTATTCTTGGCTATGTTAGGCTTTGGAAGCCATATGTTAGTCTCTAGGAGCCATACAAAATCCTTACTGAGTTTATAACTTACTCGCCCTTCTCTATTTTTTTTTAGGGAAAAGGCTTACTTGAAAGGCACTAAGGTCAAGAGTATTTTATACTCTTTCTGTTGGTAAAGGTTTGTGTACATACGTGTTTGCTCAATATTCTAAGTTTTCTAAGTATTATGGGTTGCTTGTGTAACAAGCTAACAAGCGTGGACTTTATGTGCAAGACTTTGAGTCTAGATTGTGGGAACAAAGTCTCTAAGGTAGAAAGTGTGTTCTTTGGCTCTTTGTTTGGTTTGCCATATTTGCACATGTGCTATGATGTTGGTCTTGTCTAAATGACCAAACTTGTGTTAATGGCTTGCACATGGACTATTAGACTTTTGGTGGTCATGAACATTTTTGGCCTAAGTAATGTTGATGATGGATTTGCATAATAGTATGTTTATAAGCCTATGCTTGTTTATGAAAAACATGTGCATAATAAACAAGTTCTGAAACTTGGATTGGTGTTTTGGTTGCCATGCATATACTTGGCTATGTTTGATAATGAGCTTGAAATGAACACACAAGTTCCACATATGTACTAGCTTATTTCCGATAGCACAATATAAACATTTAAGTATTTAATTAATGAGCTAGCACTAGTAATATCCTGGGAACATGCCTATATGTTTTGATAAGGAATAAATGCCCCTTTATGGAATTCCGCTGCATGGTTATGCAATTGGGCCTGAATGGGCCAGGGGCTAGGCTGGGCATGACAATTGATGTAATGCATACATGCAATGAGTGAGCTTGATTGTCCACTTTTTTGGAACTTCAAGACTTTTTGTCGACTTAAGAAATATAAGAGTTAGTATAGCTTGATGTGTGATTTTGATCCATGAATGAAAAGAAAAAGAAACATGCTTGAAAAATCAAAAGGAAAAAAAAAAAGAAAAGCAAGATTAATAACTAGTTAAATGGTTTATTTGCTAAACTTGAAGCAATTAGTGTTAATGAATAACATATGGCTAATATATAGAAAAAAGAGGTCAGAACCATTAGATAAATACAAACACAAAGAAAGTAAATCATTGAAGTAATTGAAGCAAAAACGTATGAACAAGGCGATATAATGGTGTAACAACATGCCTATAGTGTTGATAAATGGTAGGAGTTTTATGGCTGGTTCTATAGTTAAGTAAGGTAACCTATATGTATATGGGTGGCTTATGAAAAAGGCTAAGGGTGGTTCCCGAATCCCATCACTAAATCATAATGACATCTCAATTCCTTACCCATAAGGGTTTATGTAATGAGAGGAATAATTCGGATCATAGCATTTCATGGGCCTATGTAGAGACTACTATCTCAAAAGGCAAATACACCACTTTGCTACTTAAAACTGGCGAAGGCTTGGAGACCATGGTCTCACAAGAACAACAACACCAATTCCATTTTAAAAGAATATGGTTGAGTTGAGGAAGCTCGAGTGTAGAGCTCTATGTCATAAGTGCATGTTGCATGCATGCAACAAGTAAATATAACGCATAAGTGATGCAATATGAGCAAAGAAAAATAGAAAAATAAACCAAACTTTATAGGCTAGACTCACGAGATGTTCTCAGTGGAGTCGCGAAGTTGTAGCAATATGTTTTTGGGAGTCACCACCAATTAGTTCCACCTAAGTTGATTGGACACCTTAAAATGGTCTACAAGAGTTGATATGATCAAGGAAGGCACAACCAAGGAGGACAAGGACCCATTGGATATAACTAGTGGACTAATGGCAAGAAAGAAGGCTAAAAAGCTTACTAATGCATTTCAAGCTTTTGTCTCAAGCTATTTCATGGAGCATGGACTTGGATTTTCACAAGGAGCTACTGGACACATTCATGGAAACATATGGAGATGATGGCCAAGCTTGGTACTCAATTCTAGAATGCTTAGACAAGTCCAAAGACAAGGAACCCTATGAGCACCCCTTAAGTGCACCTTTAGAGCCTCCTCGATGTGTTTCAAGGTCACTTTTCTTCTAAAAGCTCAATCTTTGAGCTCTAACATTTCAAGACCTCTTCCCAACATTTAAGAGGAAGTATCAAGTTAATGGAATTCAAATATTCAAGCTTGAAGTTGAAGACACAAGGAAGAACCCTAAGGAGCCCTTAAATGCACCCGAGATGACCATTTTGGTGTTTTTAGGGCCAATCTTGTGTTGTAACGTATTTTATTTTATTTTTATATTTATTTACATTATTTAGGATGTTATTAGGGATATGGAAGTGATTCAGGTCGCATAGGATAAGAGAAATTTACTGCACACATTAAACATGTGTTAGATGTGTGTTAGAGTCCTAGTTTGACTAGGTTTTGTTAAGTCTTTTGCACCTAGGTTTCCTATGCAACTTTTTTTGCAAATATTGTTCTGTACTTTACTCCCGTTTTGGCCTATAAACAGGCTCATATTCTAGGTGAAAAACACAACCTTTGGATGAAATAATATTGCTACTTTGGAGAGAAAATCTTTTTTTGTTCTTTGAGGACTACCTTGGTGTTGGGTTTCGGGAGCCAAACAGCGCAGAGGAATTTAACCAAAACCCTCCAGGATCCAAGTGAAACGGGGTGAACCGGGTGTTCAAAAATTTTCATACCTAATTTTTGATTGAGATCTCTCACTCAACTGTAGAGTCGAATCACAAAACCTGAACAGTTGACGTGTTCAGGCTCTCTATGGTATCCACACGAGCCTCTCGGGATCACCACGCTTCCACCACGTCCAGGTAGATGCGTTTCTCTTGCGCTCGCAGTGCTAGCTTGCGTCCTCCAAGGAATTGCAAGAGAAGAGTGCGGCTGTCCTTTTTGGAGGCTAGGGCAAGGAGACCTGCGAATTTCTCACTTAAAAGTTGTATTTATAGTGAGACTCAACTTCCAGGCCTAATAGGTTTCAAAGCCCTAATCCAATTAGGATTTAATTTCGGGCTTAATAATGGCTCAACTTTTGGGCCCATTATTAATACGAAATTAAAGTGAAACCATAACCCAAATAATTAGCCCATGCACTCTAATAATCCAAAATGTTCTATGTGTGCGACCCAATAGGCTCTTATCACGTTGGCAATGATCATAAATCACATTTATGATCATAAGCAATGAGCGGTGTCTAGCAACACATCATTGCTACCCAAGTGACAAGATTGTCGATGATTCGACTATACCTTTATGATCATCACCGATATATGCCATTGTCCCTTTGTCCAAGATATCAAGACTAAGCACGAGACATGGAATGTGTCACTCTCGTATAGCCCAATCTTTGGTTTCTTGATTACCGAGTAGACTAACTTAAACTGATGACATTGATATCGCATATCAACTCATCCAAAGCATGGCCATGCATTTTCTAAGTCTCACTCTATCAAGGGGCCCGAAGATATCGCTCCCGTTACATAGGAGGGACAAATCCCATCTTGATCATACAAATCCCTCCGCATGATATGTGACATACCCAATGACCTCCTTCAAGTTCACTCAGTTACGAGCAACAAAGGAAAGTATCAAAGTATGTGACTCACATGTAGGGAACCTTGATGATCTTAGGTCGAAGGACTACATATACCCTGATCACTATGGGAATCACTTATGACACTCATATAACGATCCATGTAGTGTTCTCATGGTGGGTCGGTCCAGTACACAAGTTCTCCAACTTGTACCCATATGTAGACTACATATCTCATATTAGTCTCCACATATGCTAGTCGTTATGTATTATTGCAACCCGCTCCACAATAATACTAGAACCAGGGACTTTTAAGAATATCATTATTCTAGGGTTACAATTATGTTTGTTAAGTTACGCAGGAACAAAACAACAAACATAATTGCTGGATTAATGCCTTAATAAAATATCATGACTCAATGTGCAAAAATACAATCATCTCATGATTGGCTTTTGGGCACAACACTAACACTTGGTGCACAAGTTACTTGTGTTCTTGGTTTTCTTATACTTCTTGTTTCTAATCACAAGTTGATTAGTGTGAAGGTTTAAATCTAGTCTCTTTGATGTTTTGTAGAGCTTGAAAAACATTTTGGTCGTGTTTCTTGGTCATTATACTAAAGAGGTTCGCATCAAGAGTTCAAGGGGTTCAAGAGTACGGTTATGCTAAAACAACTTTGTTGTAGCACCAAAAAGTTGGCACCTTAGTTTAATTTAAATTTTGTTTAGCTTTTCTTTAAATAATTTGATTAATTTCCCAAACTAGGGATTCTAATCGAACCACCCCGATATGGACTTCTAAACCTTACTACTTAATTTTGTTTATTTTATAAAATTTTGATATTTCCAAACCATGAATCATATAAGACTACCCGGATATCGATATCCAAACTAAATCTATTTTTATTTATTTTATCTTATGAATATTTTAATTAAGTATTAGTCCAAACCATAAATCCTATCAGATCACCCGGATGTGAATATTAAATTTATTTATATTTATTTTATTATTTTTAAATGATCATCCAAACCATGGATCCCACTAGATTAGCTGGAAATGGATTTTTTAAAATTTATTTTTAATTATTATCATAAATTCATCTTAAGATTTTATCAAACCCATGGAGAATGAATTCTCTAAAATTTATCTTTGGAGAGCATCATGTGGATTCAATTAAAATTAAAATGATTCTAAGATAAACAAAAAGTTAAAAAAAATAGACACCCTAACTTGTATTCCTATGTGAATTTAATAATTAAATTGATGCATAGCCAAACCATCTAATAAACAAAGAATTAAAAAAAAAGTGTTGCCAGTGACTTATTTAGAAAGCAGAGAAGAAGTGGATACTCAATTAAACAAAACAGAAATAGAAGGCGCTAAACACGAATTTTACCAAAAAGGTGGCTTGGCTGGATCGGGTATGGAAAAACGGGCCGAGTTCGGGTTTGAAACCAGGTCGCGATTGGATCTAATCCAATTCTGTCTTCACCTGCGATGGAGGAGCGGGCGGCTGCCTGAGCTTAGGTGGGGCTACGACTGCTACCCTGGGGGGCTCCTTTTTTGGCGGCCGATAGGGGTTGGCGGTGGCGAAATGAAGACCGGGAACGGCGGAGCATATCGGTAGGCTCCCTTTTTTGGTTTCGGTGGCTGACGGTGATGGCAAAACCGCTGGAGAGGGCGGCGCGACGTTGAGCGAAGCCGGGACAGCGGTGTACAGGAACCTCCGGCGGCGGCTGTTAGCTGGATGGCGTCGAGTCTGGCGGTTGAAGGGTGGAAGCGCAAACGATTTGCAGCAAAGGAGCCCAAGGGTAATGCCAGCGAGGGAAGAAGATTAGCGCTTCTGGGAAGGACTGCGAGAGAACCAGGGACTAAAGATGAAGTTTCACTCTTTTTTATGCTAGAGCTTAGAGTTTCGAAATTCTTCCATTTTTTCTTCTGTTTTTCATGAATAAATGACCCCTATTTATTAGGGGTGAGTATGAGTTGGATAAACCCGAAACCGAAACTAAATCACCCACATTGGGTTGGGTTGGGTTGGGTTGGGTAAAAATTGATCATGGTTCTCAGGTTGGTTCCACATATAGGAAAACGGACGATTTTGGGTTGGTTCTGGTTCCGTATGGAACCAACCCAAGGTGGAACCGAACCCAAGATATATATATAATTATATAATAAAAATTATAATATTACTAATATATCCATACACACATACACACACACATATTTCTTTGAAGTATTATGATGGTTATTTTGTATTTTTATATTAAACTCTTAAACTGATGTTCCAAATTGAAACAGTATGGAAGTTGTGGGATCACTTACGAAATTTCTCCATATTTTCTAAAATCACTTTACTTCATAGACCCACTACTCCTAAGTCATTTTATTTTCGATCTTTCATTTCTGACTACTATTTACGACAGAATTATGATATTTTTTTCATTTGAGTCATGCAAAATTAAAAATTTATGACATCAACATATTTTAGATTTTGATATTGAAGAAGATGGTCTTAAAGGCTCAATTTTCCAAATTGAATATCATACCAATATTGGAATTACTAGAATGAAGTAAACTAGTTGAGATAAAAGATACCCCCACAAGCAACTCTTTTAAACCATTTTTGTAAGAACAACATTTTAAACTCTTTTGAATGTATTTAAGTACATATATTTAAATATTAATTTAATTGTATATTATGTTGAATATGTCATAAAACTAATTATGGATGTAGATTTATTGAATTTTAGTGTTGTTATAGGTATATGGTATAAACCGAAAAATCCGAGAACCAGAACCGAGAAACCCAGAACCATGGTTCTGGTTCTGTTCGGTTCTCAGTTCTTGGTTGGATAGAAAATTTTTTGAACCGAGGCCATTTCAGGTTGGTTTGGTTCCACCATAAAACCGAACCAACCCGACCCATGCTCACCCCTACTATTTGTAGTGTTAGTGTCATTAAAGTAGTTAACAACCAAATGAGATTGAGCCTTATCAAACATCAAGATTTTAGATGTTTAAATCAACTAGAATGCAATTTGCTCTAAGTACTAATTTAAGTAAAAAAAAAAAACATTCTCAAGCTGCTGATCTCGCCCCTGACTTTATATGAAATTGTAAGTCTACCCAAAATTTCTAGGATTTCTAAAATTGTGCCCAAAACTTTGCAAAAATTTAGATTTTACCAAGAACTTTATATTTTTTTTCCAGTTTTGGCTCAAACTCTCGAAAATTGAGAGATTTGCCCCAAACTTTTCAATTTTTCCTAAAATCTTCTAAAAACTCTTCAATTTACACCCAAACTCTTCCCTTTTTCCTAGACTAACCCCAAAAGACCACTAGGACCCAAAATTAGTACCTACACTAAATTAATTCCTATTTTGACCCTAAATGACTATTCTAAATTTCTAAAAATCCATAACACAAAATGAAAACATAATCTAAGTGCACATAATTCTACTAATTTCGTAAGCTATAAAAAGACCAAATTTCCCATAAAAATTAAAATGCTTCCTAAACTAATTTTCTAACCTAAAACTTAAACAAAAGGTTAGTATTCGGACAAAATTGGGTGTCAACTAGGCCATAACTAATAAGGGAAGCAACCAAAAAGATCAAATTAATCCAGGAAAGGATCAAGGTAACCAACAATAGGCAAGAGTCATACGCTAACTAGCGAAGAAGGAAGAAGTTGGAATTTTAAGTAGAAGAATTTGAATGACTAAAAGCGTCCCTTATGAAACGAGTGGTGAGGTTTGGGAAGAATTTCTGAATTCTCACTCTCTAGGTATGTTGTACAGATTTTGACGTTATTGGACTCGATAACCACTAAGTGTTGTTGTGGTAGTCTGTTGTTGTAGGTATTTCACTTGAGAATCCTTATGATTCTAGTCTATTTTAGTTGCTTGTTGGTTACGTAACAGTGCTAACTATAGTGTTTTCTTAGCTGCAAAGCCTAGAAGCATGTGGGTAGGATTTTTAAGACTCGCCATTGGGACATACCTCCAAGGTGGGAGTTAGTTTGAGAAGATCTCGATCGACGCTTGTATGTATAGTACTCCTAGTTGCTTCCCTTGTCTATGTATGAGTCTTAGACTCTAGGGTTGCTCTTGGGTGAGAGGCATTAGTTTACTTCTTGTTGAATGCCCTCACATGGTTGTTATATGTAGTATTAATCATGCAAATGTTGATTTTATATGGTTTGGCTATCTGAATTTGTTTTCTATGAAAGTATCTTGGCCAAGTGAATGTTTTTATTGTTTTCATATTGATGCCCTTCAGCATCTTCAGTGTGTTTCATGGTAACTGTGGCAGGAACTTCTGGTAGTACAAATGAGTCCGAAAGAATAGTGCTCTACGTGGATCACCTGGAAATCACAGAGAGTAAGGGTTAGGAGGTCCTCGGAGTGTTTTTCAGGGGAGGAGCCTCCGACGCCCAAGTGAGTATTTTTGGAGGTAATGAGATAATAAAGAGCAAAGAAGTATATTGTCTCAAATAATGTCCTCTCTCTTTACCTGGAATAATTACCGAGTACTTATAAAGGGGCGAATAGTAATAGTTCTTCTCGTGTGGCCGACCTAGATCATGACACGTGTTCGGCGGGATGCGTTCCACGTCTTTTGGGCAACAGGGGACTCCTAGCAGGACATGGGCCTCTGGGCTAGGAGTCTAGTCAACCCGAGAGTGACGTGCTAGAGTGTCCCTGCAAATGGCGTGTTAGGGCATGCCCGGGGCGGATTATCGGGGATGTGTCAGAGGCTCCTTAAATGCTTATGTCGTACTCCCGAGGTCCCCTTTTGGTAGGGGAGACCCCTTCGGAGAATTTGTCTTCCGAGGTCGCTTTAGCATCGCAAGGGTATATTTCCCGAGGGTAACCTTTCTCGGAGGCACCCTCACTTCCGAGGATGGCTTACTCGTCCCCCCGAGGTTGGCACTGTCGTTTCTAGGAATGGAGAAATGCCGAGGCTGGATTTTGGGAGGCCGAACACCCTTCCTTTCGTGGTAGGTGATTTCCCTTCCGAGGTTGGTGTTTTCTCCGAGCCTGTAGGTTCGGAGGGTGATCGGTACCTCGGCTATCACATGCCCCCTCCTGGGAAGTCGAAGCGGAGACTTCGGCTTTATGCTTTTGGGAAGGCTTCTTTATCGAACTCGTGGTTGGAGCTCTACTCAAGAAGTTGTTTTTCTTCAGAAGGCGTTCTTTTATAGCCGAGATACCCTTCTATAGTTCTTTCTGTGACCTTGGGGCGCGTGCAGCTTTTGCTTCTGCTTTTTCTACTGTAGGTTTGTGAACCGTCGCATCCTTTGGTCAAACGTGTCAGTTATGGATAAGCGTGCCTGGGTTTTCGCGATGTCAGAGGGGCGTGCCCTAGTTCTTCGCATTGGATGACACATGACCGCTAATGGATGGCGGAATAGTTACGCTAGCCATGCTGATGGCCTCTCTTCATCTTTTGAGAAGTAATAATGAGGCCGTTACGCTTTCAAGGGATAATAATGACGACGTTTCGCTTACCTCCTTCGGTCTATATAAGCACCTTTCGCATCATTCTTTGCCTCACTCTCTACTTTTGCTCTCATCTGCTCTAAAGCCTTTTCTTGCCTTTCTCCTTCTTTCCAGCGGCGGAGGATTTTCGGCAATTTTCACTGCGGCGTTCAGTAATTTCGATTTTCGGCAAAACCTTTGGTGGGTGCTCCCTTCTGTAATTCTTTTCTCTTCTCTCTTTCGAGGTCGTTTTTCCGAAGTCTCTTTGTTTCCTTACCCTTTCCGGAGTCGTCCTTTTTCTTTTGTAAAAAATGTCATATTTGACCCCGTTGAATCCGACCCCGTTGCTAACTGTCCGACTTCTCCCCGAGAGTTTTCTTCCTCTCAAATGTCATCCTTGTACTACCACTCCGGAGAAGGTGAGGAAGTGGATGGCCAAGTATTACCTTCCTTCTTATCTCGTCCCGAGGTTGCCCATCCCGGGCACCTACGGCTTTATGTCAAATTTGCATGAGGTTACTGTTTACCGAGCTCAATTAAAAGCCGATCTTCGGTACCCTCCTCACCGCGTAATCTGTGAATTTTGCAAATTCCATGGGATCACCGTGAACCAACTTCCCCTAAATTCTTACTCCTACTTTAATTCTTTTCTCTGCATGTATGGGGTGTTTAAGATAAAGCCCCACTTTCTTTTCTTCATGCAGTACTACAAACTCCACTCGGTCCCAAAGGGCGGCTTTTATTTCCTGCTTCCCTGAGGGTCCGGGAGCAAAAAGTTTACCTTCACCTTCGACAACAAGGACATCTGGCGGGGGTGGCAGAAGAAGTTTTTCTTCCTGCCGGTCCCCGAGCTTTGGCATCACGTCCCCACCAGATGGGCTTCGGGGACCCTGAAGATGGACGTCGTTGACCCCCGGAAACTCCTGACTTCGGAGCTAGCTGTTGAGTTTGATCAATTTGATAGGCTCATCCGGGCCGTGGCAGACTAGGACCCCGAGGTCCATCCGCATTCATTTTACCCTTTTCCCATCAAGTGGGAACTCATGACCGAGGAGGTCCTTCGGGAGATGGGAGTAGTGAACGCGCACAAGAGTGATACCGGGATGCCCGTGCCCGTTCTTCCGGGAAAAAAGGCTTGGATAATCATGCTCCTTCGGGGCGAGATCACATATGAGTATTTTGCAGAGAATAAGTCTCTTTCCTGGTTTTGATACCTTTTTTCCTTTTGGACTTATGCTGATACTTGTTCTTTTTGTAGAGATGGGCGATCAATCTGCTGATTTTTACAAGTCGCTCTTCCTCGGGCAGGCCAAAAGGGAGGAGCAGACGCACAAGAAGGCACCTGCTAAGAGGAAGAAGACAAGCAGCAGCGGGCCTTCTAGAGCCAAGAAGGCTAGGGCTGTTACTCCTCCCCCTCCCGAAGTCGTTGTGGAGGTGCAGGATCAATCTCCTGCTCTTCCTTCGACGCCGGCAGACCTTCTTTCGGACGCTACCCTTCTCGGGGCAACACTGAGCCCCATTCTTCCCGCCGAGCCTCCTTCCGAACAAAGACCTGCTCAGGATCTGGGAGTGAGCAGAGGAAGGAAGGGGAAGAACATTCCCGACGAAGTCCGGGAGGGCGGGTCTGAAGATGATGTCGCCGAAGTTCTACCAGGTTGGTTCTTTTGCCATTCTCCTGCAAACTTTAGTATTTTTCGCATCTACGATTTTTTGGATGAATGGCTAAGGGGTGACGTACTGACGGAACTTCGGCGTAAACTTGCAGAGGACATGTCTGCGGCGCCCTGGATGGATGCCCACGCCCGATGAAGGGCTCTTTGGGACAAGCGGATCCCTCACGACAAGGTGCCGAGGGAGCCTTTCTAGACGTTCACAGAGGACATGAACTTGTTCTCTGAGGATAGCCAGTTGATGGCTCCCCAAAATGGCGACGGGGTTGATGACAAATGCCACCTTTCAGTCACTCATCACCAAATGTCCCAACGAGGAGATCCTCGCAGCGAGGATGACTGAGCACACCGCTCAGGTAGTTCTCTCCTTTCCCTTTACTTAGAGAGATTTTCCTTCTAAGTTTCCATCATTCTTTTGATGCCCATTCGGGGCCTCCTTTTTTGCAGCTTTTGGCATACAGTAGGTACTTCCGCACCTGGGCATTGAAGCAAACGGAGGCCCGCTCTCGGTCCGAAGATTCTTTGAGCAAAATGAAGGAGTTTTGTGCTAGACATGTCCTCAAATATGATGAGCTCAAGATTGTGAAGGAGGACGCGGTGAACCTTCGGGCCGAGCTCGCGGCGAGCAAACAGGAACTTCTTCTTGATTTTTCAGCCAAGGTCGAGGACCTCGGCTCAAAGTGTTCCGTTCTTTCTTCAGAGAACGAGGCCCTTCGGAAGGCGAACGCTCAAGATGGCAAGAACCTGACGAAGGCGCTCGCTTTGAATGCCGAGCTCAAGGCTAAGGTTGAACCTCTGAAGAAGGGGGCCAAGAGCAAGAGAAAGAAGAAGCTGAAGGAGAAGATCGCCAAGCTTAAGACCGAACTGGATGCTCTTAGTGTCGAGAAGGACAAGTCTGAGCAAATGGCGAAGGTGGTTTATCAAGACGGATTCTGCTTGGCGCACCACCAAGTCCTTGCTTGGCACCCTGAGCTCGACCTCTCCTACCTGTCTGCTCTGGACTTTCCTGAGGAGCCCAGGTCGGCATGGTCAAAGCTAGATTTTCTCAATCTTCATCCAACCGGGCCTGTGCCTCCGACTGGGCCAAATGATGATGATGATGATGTTGGAGAGGCATCGGATGCCCCTGCTCAGTCATAGGCTTCTTCTTACTTTCTTGTGTTCCTGTTTGCTTGTACGTTTTCACCTTAGAATTTTTAATGAAGATTTTTTCCTCCAATCTCCATTCTTTCTTCCGAATATGAGTCATCAGAAGTTAGTGCAACCCTAAGTATGCATCTTTGGTGAACGCTCGTGCCTATGTTCTTCGGAGATAGTCTTTTTAGACTTTTCCCTCATCCTGCCGAGTTTTTAGACTCCACCAATGAGTTAGTTCCAAAAATAGAACTATTAAGGAACTTCTTCCTAGTAATGCAGCCATATTCAGCGTGTACTTTCATTGACGACTTCGGGGAGGAATAGTTACAAGCTTTTTCTAAAAAAATGTCTAAGTATAGAATTTTTTCAGAGAGTCTGAATGCCAAGTATTTTTCAGCTCTACCCCCTCGGTATCGCTTAGTTTGTAGACCCCTGGGCGGACCTCGTCGAGGACCAAATAAGGTCCACTCCAGTTTGCCCGAAGTACCCCTTCTGACGGCTTTCGTGGCTCAAATTTGGCCTTTCGGAGAGCGAGGTCTCCTTTTTTGATTTCTTTTCTCCGTACATGTATGTTAGCTACGTGAGCTATTCTTTGTTGGAAAGCCTTTCTCCTTAGTTCGGCCATTTCGCGATGTTCCTCGGCGAGGTCTAGTTTTGTCCTCAAGCCGAGATTATTTCCTCCTTCGTCGAATACTTGTATTCTTACCGAAGGTTGTATGACCTTGATGGGAATAATGGCCTCCGTCCCATACACGAGCGAGAAAGGAGTTTCTCCCGTAGCTCTTCGGGGAGTCGTTCGGCAGCTCCACAGCACACTTGGGAGCTCTCCTGGCCATTTCCCTTTTGCCTCATTTAATCTTTTCTTCAAGCCATCTTTTATTGTCCTGTTGGATACTTCGACCTGCCCATTACTTTGGGGGTAGGCTATTAGGGCGAAATGCATTTTTATGTCGAGGTCGGTCACAAATTCCTGAAATCCTCTTTCCGTAAACTGGGTTCCATTGTCGGCCACTATTACCCTTGGTATGCCAAATCGACATATGATGTTCTTCCATACAAACTTTTGAGCATCCTTTGCTGAGATTGATGCCAGTGGCTATGCTTCTATCCACTTAGTAAAGTAGTCCACCGCGACTATGTAGAACCTTACCCCACCGGGAGCGTTTGGAAAAGGTCCAATGAGGTCAATGCCCCACACGGCAAAGGGACAAGGATAATCTACTGAGTTTATCCTCTCCGAAGGTAACTTTTGGATGTTGGCGTGCCTTTGGTAGTTGTCACATCTTCGGACAAACTGCCTTGCGTCTTTCCTCAAGGTGGGCCAAAAGTATTCTTGGCGGAGTAGTACCCCAGCAAGGGTGTCTGTTCCTATATGGGAGCCACACGCCCCTTCGTGGACTTCTTCAAGTATTGTCCTGACATCATCTTCACCTATACATTTTTGCAGGGGGCTCGCATACCCTTGTTTGTATAGCTCTTCTCCAATGAGGAAGTATCTTCCCGAGCGCTTTCTTACTTTTGCGGCCTCTTTAGGATCCTTAGGGAGTTCTGTAGTTGCTAGATACTTCCTGATGGGATCTCGCCATCCTTCCCCCGAAGCTGCTATGCACATCAGTTTTGTGCTAGGTTGCTTCATCACCTCAGTGGGTTCCTTGGATTTGGCTAAGGAATCAGCCTGAGCGTTATCACTTCGGGGTACGTTTTTGATCTGTACCGAATCAAACTCTCCAATGAGTTTTTTGACGAGATCCTAATATTTTGCCAAGGTTGGATCATTTGCCGCGTATTCCCCTATCGTGTGCCGAACTACCAGTTGTGAGTCACTGTGGGCCATGAGGCCTTTTATGCCGACTTTTCTGGCTAGTTTTAGTCCTGCTATAAGGGCCTCATATTCGGCGATGTTATTGGTAACATCAAAACCGAATTTGATTGCCTTAGTAGCTTCCATGCCTCCGGGTCCTCGAAGGACTATTCCAGCGCCCTGGTGTCCTGCGCCTGATGCTCCATCGACAAAAAGCTTTCATTCTAGGTTGACCGTTGTTCGGTCTTCCTCAGTGGTTCTGGCATTCTCTATTTCTGGAATTTCGACAATGAAGTCTGCCAGTGCCTGGGCTTTTATTGCCCTTCTTGGCTCGTAAGTAATGTTGTATTCTCCGAGTTCAATACACCATTTTGATAATCTTCCCGAATGCTCTACTCTTTTCATTACATCGCGTAGAGGCAGGTTACTTCAGACGGTAATAGTGTGTCCTTGGAAATAAGGTCGCAATCTTCTGCCTGCGAGTACTAAGGCGTAAATGGCTTTTTGGAGTAATGGGTACCTGATCTCGGCTCCATGTAGGGACTTGCTTACATAGTATACTGGCCACTGCCTCCCAGCTTCTTCTTTTACTAGGACCGAACTCACCGCTTTTTCGGTTACTGCTAGATAAATGATGAGGGGTTCTCCTTCCTGGGGTTGCCGAAGTGTTGGCAATTTGGTCAGATAGTTTTTAAGCTCGTCCCAAGCTTTCTGGCATTCGGAGTTCCATGGATGCTCCTGGGTTACAGAGCTGTCCTCACCTTTGGGGGCTTTAGTGAGTACTTTGAAGAATGGTCTACATTGGTCGCCGTACCTGGAGATGAATCTGCTAAGGGAAGTGATTCTTCCGGTAAGCCTTTGTATATCTTTAATGGATGTGGGTGTTCGGAAATTCAGCAGCGCTTTGACTTTTTCAGGGTTGGCGTCTATTCCCCTTTCTGATACCATAATCCCGAGAAACTTTCCTGCACTTACCCCGAACACACATTTTTCGGGATTGAGACGTATGCCGTACTCCCGAAGTCGTTGGAAGGTTTCGGCAAGGTCAGTGATATGATTACCATGCATTTTGCTCTTGACTATCATATCATCAACATATACTTCCATATTTCTCCCGATTTGTGAATCAAATACCTTGTTCATCAGCCTTTGATAGGTAGCCCCTGCGTTTTTCAGCCCGAAGGGCATTCTGACGTAGCAGTAGGTGCCTATCTCCGTGATGAAGGCTGTTTTTTCTTCGTCTTTGGGATTCATCCGAATCTGATGATATCCACTGAAGGCGTCGAGGAAGCTAAGAAGCCCGTATTCGGCGGTTGCATCTACCAGTTGGTCTATGGCTGGTAAAGGGTAAGAATCTTTTGGGCAAGCGTCATTCAAATTTCGGAAGTCAATGCACATTCGGAGCTTTTCACTTCCTTCTTTTGTGGCGATGACGACGTTGCTGAGCCATTCGGGGTATTCTACTTCTCTTATTACCCCGGCCTCAATGAGGCGACTAACTTCGGCTTTAACAAAGGAATTCTTATGAGCCGATAGACTTCATTTTTTCTGCCGAACTGGTCTGGCGTTCGGTTGCACTCTAAGATTGTGGTGGATTATGCTGGGATCGACCCCGGGCATATCTTTCGGCGAGTAGGCAAATAGATCTTTGTTCATACATAAGAAGGATACAAGCCTCTTTTTGTCATCCTCGGCCAGTTTTTTCCCCATTCGGGTGTTTCGGCCAGGGATCAACTCTACATCCTCTGTTTCTACTTTTCCGAGGCTTTCAGTTTTCCCCTCCATTGTTTCCTCGCCCTTCGAGACCGTTTTCTCTTTTGCCGAAGTCTGCACTTGGATCTTTGCTGGGCTTTGCCTGGCCCTTGTGAAGACCTTTCTGACTTCGGCTTGGTCAATGAAGATCTCTGCATCTCCATCTTTGGTGGCGAAGGTGACCGTTAGGTACTTTATGTCTGGGCGAATGTGGAAGTTGCCCTGAGTCTGCCTTCCGAGGATAGCATTGTAGGCCGATGGTACATCAATGACAATAAATCTTATCTTGATGGAGGCCATTAACTCTTCCTGGCTATGAGGGAAGCCCCTTTTAGCATCAAAAGCAGGTCCATGTACCCAAGGACCGGAAGTTCGGAGGGTCCGACGCTGGAGGTGGGGGAGCTGACTGGGTTGAGGTTGCCCCTCGGAATACCTAGATTCGGCAGCAAATAGGAAAAGATGACATCAGTGTTTGAGCCGTCATCGAGGAGTACCCTTTTGACATCCCAGTTTCCTATCCTTGCCATGACAAGGAGTGGATCGTCGTGGGGGAACTTTACTGTAGACCCATCTCTATGAGTGAGTCTACTTGGGGAGTTCCTGTACTCCATTACGGAGATCTCTCTTATCTTCCTTTTTCTCTCAGCTGAGGGTATGCCAATGGTGATGGTTTGCATAACCCTTACTGATGGTGGCAAGTTCTTTCGAGGGCTTTTGTCCCGACGTCTGTCCGAGTCATACTCTTCATCATCCTCTCTTCTCTGCTCTTCCTTTCTCCCTTTTGGGGAAGGCATCCGCAAGTACCGACAGAGTTGACCCTGTTTGATCAAGGACTCAATATATTTCTTCAGCTGGAAGCAATCTTCAGTGTCATGGCCATGGTCCCGGTGAAACTGACAGAATTTCTTCATATTTCTTTTGTTTTCCGAGCTCATGGCCTTTGGTCTTGGGCTGTAGTTCCTTGCCTTTCTAGCGCCATGAGGATGCTAGCTCTTGGGGTGTTCAAGGGGGTGAATGTCATTGGCCTTTTCCCCCTCTGCCTTCGGGGCCTTTCTCCGTCATTCTGATGACGAAGCTGATGGCTAGGCCCTTCGGCACGAGGGTGTTCTCCTTTGGGTCCTCCCATCCTGAGCTCTTCGGCTATCATGTGTTGTTCGGCCCTTCTATAGAACTCCCCCAGAGTTTCTAGGGGGTCTTTGGAAAATTCATAAAACAGTTGGGAATCCCTCCGAAGTCCTCTAACCATCGCGAGGATGCAAATTTCTGGGCGAAAGTCTAGCACGCTCAGCGCTTCTCGGTTAAACCTCTCCATTAATCGTGAATGGTCTCCCCTCCTCGCTGAGCGATGTCGAACATTTGTACTGGCATTTTGGCCGTTGGCCTGCTGCCGATGAACTGCTGCGTGAAGGCAGTGGGTAGCTCATGGAAGCTTAGCAAGCTCCCGTAGGCCAGAGAGTTATACCACACCGTTGCTGGATCCGAAAGTGTTACTTAGAAGCACTTACAGAGCGTAGCATCATCCGCGCCATGGAGTACCATGCTTCGTTTGTACTTAGTCAGGTGCGCCTGAAGGTCACTTCGTCCGTCGTATGTTTCTAGGCGAGGTACCCTGAAATCACTGGGCATGGGTGCCTCTACTACCTCGCATACGAAGGGTGACTCTTCTCCGGTGTAAGAGTCAGACAATATGGACTAGACCGATTTTCGGTAGATTTGTCTCTCGACCTTCTCCAGTCTTCCCACGATTTTTTCCATAAAGACAGCTGTGTTGATCTCTCCCTGCTGTCGTGTGTTCGCCGGTAATGGCGAATTCCTCCTTCTCCTTGGGGAGCGACTTCGGCGGGGAGGAGACGGGGACCTTCGGTAGGGGGACGCGCTCTGTTGGCAGGAGGCCCTAGTCTCCTTTGGGGCTCCCCTCCTGGTAGGCCTTACTTCAACGGGTTCATTTTCTGTTGAGGAGGCATCAAGGGAGTCCCCACTCCCTGAACTTCGGTGGGTGGACCTCGAACCCCTTTCCCGGCGAGCAGCGGGGGGCGAGGCCCTTCTGACCAGAAGAGGTTGGGGTAACCTCTGATCAAGCTGTTGGGTCATTTCGGCGATGATGGAGCATTGGAAATCTCATAGGAAACCCATCGTCACCG
>SMDT01002166.1:0-50314 GCA_005392925.1 Aquilaria sinensis
AATTAAAACTACAAACTTGGAATTGGAAGTTTCGGCCATGCAAAAGTTATGTGGACTAGTAGTGTACTAAGCCAAATTGTGGGAGACAACAATGATTACTAGTCAAAATCTTGTCTACCACTAGTGTACTATTCACTAGTTACTAGTTAAACTAACTAGTTGTTTGTCTAGTTACATGGCCGGTTATGCTTGGGTACTATGACACCTTGGTACTTGTGTTGTCTTGTGCTTGGCATAATGGGCCAAGATGGGACTCGAATGACATAGCAGACATAAGTTTCAAGGGCGGCATTGTGATCTTATGAGGGTGGAGGGCATCATTGCTTCATGCAAGAAAATGGAAGGCAAAAGTTGGCATTTAGCTAACTAAAACCCAAGTTAATTCGGCCGAAACTAGTCAAAGGCCATTCACTTAGTTCATTTCGGACTTGCCTTTGTTCTTACTTGGCCGAGTGAGTTCTTGAGAGTTCCTTGGGAATTTGGTCTTGGATTTCAAGAAAACTTGAAGGCACTTAGAGAATTCAAGCTTGGGAGCTTGATTTCGGTGCTAGACTACTTCAATTTCAAGCTTGGATTTGAAGAATCAAGAAGAGCCGAGCCTATTTGAGCTAGGGTTCTTGAGGTAACCTTGTTAATTTCCTTGAATTCATGGTAGTTCTTCCATGTACAAGGAACCTAAGTGCTCAATTGAAGTTATATTAAGCTAAATGAGCAAGAAATGTCTCGGTTTGGAAAATGGATTGTTGGCCGAATGTGTTTGGTGAATAAACTTGGTGTTCTTCTTCATTTTCATGGAAATTAATCCATGTTTAAGTGCTTATTGTTGCCTATGTGATCTTGTGCTAGGTTGTTGGAGTGAAGAACACCAAGTTGAGGAAATTTGAGTGTTGGCCGAAAGGTGGATTTGAGGTAAATCATGTTCTTCTTGTGTTTACATGGCATTGATGCCATGAGTAATGTTAGTTGATGACTTGATGGTCATATGTTGGTTTGGATTGATGAAGAACATTGGTATGTGAAGTTGGACTTTATGGCCGAGGGCTTGAAGTGGTATAAATTAGTGTCCATTACTTGAATACATGGTAATGATGCCATGAAACAATGTTTATTGGTGATTTGGTGATATGTATGTTGAACTGAGTTGATGAAGGACATTGTTATGTGATTATGGGCACTTTGGCCGAAAGCTTGGATTAATGTGAAATGGTGTGTTTTACTTGGTTACATGGTATTAATGCCATGATGATGTTCGATGGATGATTAGATGATCATGTAATGTGTTAGAATGATGCATAGCACAACTATGTGAAATTGGGCCTTGTTGGCTGAGAGCTTAAGTGTGTGTATTGTAGTGTCCTTCACGTGAAATCATGGTAGTTTAATCCATGATTGTGTGTTGTTGATGCCTATGTATTGTTATGGTAGGCATTGTGGTTGAAGGAACACTTGGGCACTTAAAGCTTGGTTTGACCGAGAGCTATTGAGGTAGGGTTCACTAACACTTGATTTTGCTTGGTAATGTACACCATGGTTCAAGTGTTTAGAGTGGCTAAGTGATGGTTAAAATTTGCCAAATGACCTTAGTTGCTTGATGGGCTTAGAGTTTATACTCGGTTGAAATGTTGATTAGCTAATTGACTAGTGTACATGTACTAGAAATGCAAGTAAATGTGGCCTATTTGCTTGGCATTTCGGGAGCTTTAAGTGGAAATGGTATATTGGTAATGGTTTGTGTGCAAGAATGCACATGAGTACATGTAAGGTTTATATGGCCGAGAGCAACATTGTGGAGTGTGTGTGTGTACTTATGCTCTTTGGTGATTCCTTGTGCATGCTAACCCCACCTATGGATTAATTGCCACGGTTATCTATCTTGTATATGTATATGCTTGGTTTTCTTGTCTTTGTGTTTGTTTTGCAGGTTGAAGTAGCTAACGGGAGGTTAAGCTTTGAGTGAATACTCAGCTTAACTAATTAGACTCAATTTTGAGTTGGATATATATATGAGTGAAATCCTACTGAGTTTTTACTCACTGCCCATCCTTTTATTTTCAGGCAAGGACGTTCGGCCTGAATAGTGCTAAGCTGCTTTGTGTGTGTGCTTAGTGTTTATTTACTTAGTTTCCAAGGTATGTGCCAATGTGTGCTTGGCTTACTACTTTTGGGTTCATTACAAGTCTTATTCTTGGTTGGCTGAGACTTATGTTTTAAGTTTGCAGGCTGTAGAGTGGGAACCGTCTAGGAGAGCATGGATACTTGGACTTTAGCTCTAATTGTGGTATTCACCTTTATGACCATGAATATGGCCATAGGCTTGGTGTTGCAGTGTGTACTTCTGTATGGGATTCTCAAGGTTTTATTTGACCATTAGGAGTATGGTCTCGGGTTGTATGTAACTTGGCATGAACAACTTATGGATGCTTGGCATATATAGCCATGATAGATGCTAGGTAGACTACCTTTTGGTTTGTACATATGTGTAGTCTTGGATACCTAGTTTGATGATGTTTTATGGATCTTGGATGCCAAGTTATGTATGGGCTTATGGATGACATTATGCCTGGACTTATGTGCTGAATATTATGGGCCAAAGTTGGCACTTTTGTGTGAATAGTTATGGGCCTAAACTTATGAAATTACGGTGCACTATTATATGTATGATTGTTGGCCGAGAGCACCATGCATATTACCTTGTAGTTTTCCAAATCTAAACCAACATTGTGGGCTTCTTGGTTGCCATATAAGTAGTACACTTGATTGCACACCATGTATGCACTTAAAAACTGCATTAAGTGTTGCCTTGCTTGATATGCAAGTAATCAATTTTAACCCTGCTTGTTGTGCAAGTTAGTGGTATTGGGCCTTGCCTTTGCTGCAAGTTGTTATTGGAATTGTTTCAAAAGCCACCTGGGCCACCTCCCAGGCCTCTTAACTTAAGAAAATAAGACTTAAAAGTTGCCATTGCTTGCTTGGCCGAGAGCTAGAAACTTGATTTTGAGTTGGGCTTGTAAGTTAGTTTAGAAACTTATAGGCCAGGGCCTGAGTGAGGTGTGACAGGCTTTGTTTGGTATCAGAGCCTGCTTTGTTACTACAATCAGAGCTAAGCCTAGACAGTGTTCCCTTTAGGGCTAACTCATATAAGACTTGTATTATTTTGGATATTTGTGAATATCTGCAATTGAAAGTGCAGGATGAGAACCAGAGGCAGGGATAGGAGTTCCCTGAGACAGGAAGAAGAAACTGCAGCCCATCATGTAGAGGGATTGCAGGAAAATGTGCCTGAGACCCAGGCAGAAGAAATGGGTCATATTGGGGCTGAAGAGCCCACTGCCAGGTACCAAGCACCTGGGCCAAGCAGAGACAGACAAGAGAGAATGGAAGTGATGATGGAGTCACTACATGCCACAGTGGCTCAGTTAGTGCTGGGAATGCAATCCTTGGCTAGAGGCCAAGCCCAGAATCAGGAAGAAGTGGAACCAGCAGAAGCAGTAGGCAGGAGAAGAAGGAGGCCTGGCAAAGAGCCAGTAGGCTATGATCAGTCCAGCAGAGCTGGAGGAAACCAAGAGGAGGAAGAGGTAGATGAGGAGAGGAGACACCCAAGGGCCAGAAGGATGAGGTCAGAGGTGAGGCAGGAGCCCAGAATTGAGGAGGAAGAGGAGGATGACAGCCCAGATATTGAGGAGAGAGATGCATACATATACTCTAGAGGGACTGAACCCTCTACTGAGGAAACCACACTCAGAAGCAGGTCAAGCAGATTATCTAAGGGTAAATCCAGTAGCAGAGAAGAGAGTAGGAGAAGGCATAGTAGAGGAGGACTAAAGGAGGGCCAGTTGGAGGGATTCCTGGCACTGAAACCTCCAGTCTTCAGAGGAGGATGTGACCCAGAGGAGGCAGAGTTCTGGGTATATCAGTTAGAGAAGATACTGGAAAGGATGGAGGTTACCTCCACACAGAGAGTATTGCTAGCCACTTTCAGACTGGAGGGGAATGCAGAACTCTGGTGGAGGGCAGTACAGAGGAGTTACCAAGAGAGGAACCTGAGGAGACATCCAGACAGGAGGAGGTCTATGAGGTGGGCTGATTTTCTCAGGGTCTTTCGGCAGCAGTATGTTAGTGAGGCACAGAGAGACCAGAAACAGGTTGAATTTGATCAACTGGAGCAAGGGAACCTCAGTGTGCTGGAGTATGAGCAGAGGTTCAACAGTTTGATCAGATATGCCCCACAATATGAAGGGCAGGAGGAGCTGAGAACAAAAAG
Organism: Aquilaria sinensis; assembly: GCA_005392925.1. Taxonomy (NCBI): domain Eukaryota; kingdom Viridiplantae; phylum Streptophyta; class Magnoliopsida; order Malvales; family Thymelaeaceae; genus Aquilaria; species Aquilaria sinensis. Next base: position 4,262 of record SMDT01002166.1, read on the forward strand.
GTTCATCAGGGGGCTGAGACCAGAACTGAGGCAGATCCTCAGAGCAATTGGGGCCAGAGACTACTATACAGTCATGCAGAGTGCTTTGGCTCTGGAGCAGGAATTCCAGGAACAGTTTAAAAGTGGGCCTGGAAGTGGTAGTGGAACAAAGAAGGGACAGATATCAAAAAGGCCGAGAGAAGAGAGGGATGCAGGAGGATGTAGAAAGGAAAACAGGAAGGACAGAGGACCACAGTCACAGCCGTATGGCCCTCAGTGTAGCACTTGTCGGAAGTTTTATGGCAACAAGCCATGCTTTAAGGCTTCCACAGGGTGCCATAGATGTGGTGCCCCAGACCACTAGGTGAGGGATTGCCCAAAAATGGGTGAAGGCAACAAGAAATTGCTGGGAACTTTTAGTCCCAGAGGACCTAGGGGGCAGCTGCCCATGCCCCAGCTGAGGACTCAGGGGCCAGCCCAAGGTGGGAGGCCAGCGTCCAGAGTTCCTCAGGAGCAGAGAAGGCCTGGTACTCTTCCAGGAAGGGTGTTTAAACTGGAATCTTCCAGGAGAGGACAAGAAACACCAGAGGCTAAGAATGCTGAGAGAGAGACTAGTCAGCAAAAGACTAGTAGAAGGGCCTTAAAAGGTACAATTTACCTTAATGACCAATTAGTATCTGTTCTATTTGATACTGGAGCTTCATTGTCTATAATAGCTACAAGCTTGGTTAAGGCCATGAATCTAGAAGTAAAGTATATGGACAACATGTACTTGGTAAGAACAGCTGGCAATGAAATTTTGTTTGCCTACTACATGGTAGAAAACTGTGAGATACAGATAGGCAAGCTGAAACTGAGAACTAACCTCATAGTGTTGGAGACACATGGCTATGATGTGATTTTGGGCATGAACTGGTTAGAAGAGAATCGAGTCATTATTGATTGTCAGGCCAGACAATTATTATTGCCTGGTGGGACAGTATATGATTTGAGTAAGCCCTTAGAGTTGGCTATGGACTGCCACATAAAAGTGCTGGAGATAACAACTCCAGAAGGTGAGCAGGATTGCCTGGTACTGAATGACCAGGAAATATCTGATGAACTTAGGAAAATACCTGTGGTTCAGGACTTTCCAGGGGTCTTTCCTACAGACCTGCCTGGTTTGCCACCCTTAAGAGAGGTGGAGTTTGAAATTAAGCTGGTGCCAGGAGCAGCACCAGTATCTACTGCTCCATACAGAATGGCAGTGCCTGAGATGGTAGAACTCAGGAAGCAGTTGGATGAACTACTGGAAAAAGGGTTCATTAGACCCAGTGTGTCTCCTTGGGGAGCACCTGTGTTATTTGTGAAAAAGAAGGATGGAACCCTTAGACTCTGTATAGATTACAGAAAGTTGAATGCATTGACCATAAAGAATAAGTATCCTCTCCCAAGGATAGAGGATTTATTTGATCAATTAAAAGGAGCAAGAGTGTTCTCCAAAATTGATCTAAGGTCTGGATATTTCCAGCTAAGGGTAAAGGAGGAGGACATACCTAAGACTGCTTTCAGGACTAGGTATGGTCATTTTGAATATACAGTGATGCCATTTGGGCTCACTAATGCACCTGCATTCTTTATGGACTTGATGCAGAGGGTGTTCAGGGCACACCTGGACCACTTTGTGGTGGTGTTCATTGATGATATCTTGGTATATTCCAAGGATGAGGAAACTCATAAGGAACACCTTAAAGTAGTGCTTGGATTGCTCCAAGAACATCAGCTGTATGGAAAGCTGAGTAAGTGTAAATTTTGGACAAAGGAGATTGGATTTCTGGGTCATATAATAAATGATCAAGGATTGGCTGTGGATCCTGAAAAGGTAAGATCAATCCTTGATTGGAAGCAGCCCCAGTGTGTAAGGGAAGTCAGAAGCTTCCTGGGGTTAGCTGGCTACTACAGAAGATTTGTTCCAAAGTTTTCTGTTTTAGCAGCTCCTATGACTCAGTTAACTAGGAAGAACCAGAAGTTTTTCTGGGAACCTCAATGTGAGGAAAGCTTTCAAGAGCTGAAAAGGAGGCTGACCACAGCCCCTGTACTAGTCCTGCCTGACCCTGAAAAGGAATATGAGGTATTTACAGATGCCTCTCATGTGGGACTAGGTTGTGTTTTAATGCAAGAAAAGCAAGCCATTGCTTTTGGGTCTAGACAGTTGAGACCACATGAAAAGAAATATCCAGTGCATGACCTGGAACTGGCAGCGGTGGTCTTTGCTCTTAAGCAGTGGAGACATTATCTTCTTGGTAATAAATTCCAAGTGTTTACAGACCACAAAAGTCTCAAGTACCTTTTTACTCAAAAGGATTTGAACATGAGACAAAGAAGGTGGTTGGAGTATTTAAAGGATTTTGACTGTGTGATCGAGTACACAGCTGGAAAGGCCAATGTGGTGGCAGATGCCTTGAGTAGAAACTATACTGGAATACTCAAAGGTGGTGAAATTGAGCATAAGGCAGAAAGCATGAGTATTACTCAACTAGCAAGCCAATGGGTAGCTAAAGAAAGTGAGCAGTTGAAAGTACTCACTATTACACCAGAGTGGAAAGAGCTTATTAAGGAAGCTCAAGCTGGTGATGAGGAGCTAGAGTTGATTTCTGGCAAGAGTAAGGGAGAACTATTCCAAGGTTTTTCCTTCAAGCAGGGAATGTTATATTTCCAAAATAGGTTGTATGTACCTGAAAAGGGCAACCTAAGAGTTCAAATACTAGAGGAAGCTCATTCTAGTAAGCTGGGTATGCACCCAGGAGCCACAAGGAGCCACAATGATGTATCATGCTCTTAGAGCATATTTTTGGTGGCCATACTTGAGAAAGGATATAAATACACTTGTGGCTAGTTGTGAAACCTGCCAACAAGTGAAAGTGGAGCACCAGAAACTAGGGGGAAAGCTACAAAGCTTACGCATACCTGAGAGGAAATGAGGATCCATCTCTATGGATTTTGTAGTGGGTATGCCATTAACAATGAGAAGACTTAATGCCATTTGGGTCATTGTGGATAGACTAACCAAGGCAGCCCATTTTCTTCCTATGAATCTTACTGATTCTTTGGATAAGTTGGCACAACTCTATATAAGAGAGATAGTAAGATTACATGGAATACCTGATGATATAGTGTCAGATAGGGATCCTAGATTTGTCTCTAGGTTTTGGAAATACCTGCACCTGGCAATGGGTACTAAACTTAAGTTTAGCTCTGCTTACCATCCTCAGACAGATGGACAGACAGAGAGAACTATACAAACACTGGAAGACATGTTAAGGTGTTGTGTGATTGACTTCCAGGGTGAATGGGATGTGCATCTCCCATTGGTAGAGTTTTCCTATAACAATGGCTATCATTCTGTGACAGGAATGGCTCCTTATGAAGCCTTATATGGCAGGAGATGTGTTACTCCTCACTGCTGGCATCAGCCAGAAGACAAGTTGGAATTGGGGCCAGACATTGTTAAGGAAACTACTGAGAAAATTAAGTTGATCCAGGCCAGGATCAAGACTGCAAATGATAGCCAGCAGGCCTATGCAAACCTGAAAAGGAGAAGGGACCTGGAGTTCCAGGAAGGAGACTGGGTGTGGCTAAAGGTTTCTCCCATGAAAGGAGTAATCAGATTTGGAAAGAAGGGGAAACTAGCACCTAGGTATGTGGGACCATACCAAATACTGGCCAAAGTGGGGAATGTGGCATATCAGCTGGACTTGCCTCCAGAACTTGGAAATATACACAATGTGTTTCATGTGAGTTTGCTCAAAAAGTATGTTCCAAGTTATAAGCAGATAGAAACACCTACAACTGTGGTTGTGGCACCCAATCTTACTTATGAAGAAGTGCCAATTCAGTTCCTGGCCAGAGATACCAGGAAGTTAAGGAGTAGGTGGATTTCTATGATTAAGGTGCAGTGGAGTAATCATACTCCTGAGGAGGCAACCTGGGAAGTGGAACAGGAAATTGCCTCTAAGTATCCTCAACTGTACCTTAAGTTAGTGAAGAATTTGGAGGACCAAATTCTTTAAGGAGGGAGGAATTGTTAGGCACCTCCTAAGTGCTTGGCTTAGGCCAAGGAGAACCAAGGAAATAAGAGAAAATAGAAAGGGAGAGTAAGAAGAACTATGGAGTCTAGTGCAGTGGTCTATAAGTAAAGCTGGAGACTTTCAGGGCCTAAATGCACATGGGAAGGAACTATGGAAAAACAAGCAGAAATCCAAGAAAGGGGATCAAATTGTACACTTGTGTAAGTGATACAATTAAAACTACAAACTTGGAATTGGAAGTTTCGGCCATGCAAAAGTTATGTGGACTAGTAGTGTACTAAGCCAAATTGTGGGAGACAACAATGATTACTAGTCAAAATCTTGTCTACCACTAGTGTACTATTCACTAGTTACTAGTTAAACTAACTAGTTGTTTGTCTAGTTACATGGCCGGTTATGCTTGGGTACTATGACACCTTGGTACTTGTGTTGTCTTGTGCTTGGCATAATGGGCCAAGATGGGACTCGAATGACATAGCAGACATAAGTTTCAAGGGCGGCATTGTGATCTTATGAGGGTAAGGGCATCATTGCTTCATGCAAGAAAATGGAAGGCAAAAGCAAGTATTTAGCTAACTAAAACCTAAACCATTTCAGCCGAGTTAGTAAAGCTCATTCACTTAGCACATTTCGGGCTTCCTTTGTTCTTCTTTGGCTAAGTGTGTTCTTGAGAGTTCCTTCACAAATTGGTCTTGAATCCAAGAATCTTGAAGACACTTGAAGGATTCAAGCTTGGGAGCTTGATTTCGGTGCTAGACTACTTCAATTTCAAGCTTGGATTTGAAGAATCAAGAAGAGCCGAGCCTATTTGAGCTAGGGTTCTTGAGGTAACCTTGTTAATTTCCTTGAATTCATGGTAGTTCTTCCATGTACAAGGAACCTAAGTGCTCAATTGAAGTTATATTAAGCTAAATGAGCAAGAAATGTCTCGGTTTGGAAAATGGATTGTTGGCCGAATGTGTTTGGTGAATAAACTTGGTGTTCTTCTTCATTTTCATGGAAATTAATCCATGACTAAGTGTTATTGTTGCCTATTTGATGTTGTGCTAGGCAAATTGGAGAGGAGAACAACAAGTTGAGAAAATTTGAGTTTGGCCGAAAAGGATACTTTGAGGTAAATCATGTTCTTCTTGTGTTTAGATGGCATTGATGCCATGAGTAATGTTAGTTGATGACTTGATGGTCATATGTTAGTTTGGAAAGATGAAGAACATTGGTATGTGAAGTTGGACTATATGGCCGAGGGCTTGAAGCAATATAAATTGCTGTCCATTACTTGAATACATAGTGATGATGCCATGAAACAATAGTCATTGATGATTTGGTGTTATGTATGTTGAGTGAGTTGGTGAAGGACACTATTATGTGAAATAAGCACTTTGGCCGAAAGCTTGGATTAAAGTGGAATGGTGCATTTCACTTGGTTAATTGGAAATAATGCCATGGATGATGTTCGATGATGATTAGAATATCATGTGGTGTGTTAGAATGATGGGTAGCACATGTATATTAAATTGGGCCTTGTTGGCCGAGAGCTTAAGTGTGTGTATCTTAGTGTTCTTCACGTGAGACATGGTAGTTTAATCCATGATTGTGTGTTGATGATGCCTATGTGTTGTTATGCTACGCATTGAGGTTGAGGAACACTTGGGCACTTAAAGCTTGGTTGTGACCAAGAGCTATTGAGGTAGGGTTCACTGGCACTTGATTTTGCTTGGTAATATACACCATTGTTCAAGTGTTTACAGTGGCTAAGTGATGGTTAAATTTGCCAAATGACCTTAGTTGCTTGATGGGCTTAGAGTTTATACTCGGTTGAAATGTTGATTAACTAGTTGACTAGTGTACATGTACTAGAAATGCAAGTAAATGTGGCCTATTTGCTTGGCATTTCGGGAGCTTTAAGTGGAAATGGTATATTGGTAATGGTTTGTGTGCAAGAATGCACATGAGTACATGTAAGGTTTATATGGCCGAGAGCAACATTGTGGAGTGTGTGTGTGTACTTATGCTCTTTGGTGATTCCTTGTGCATGCTAACCCCACCTATGGATTAATTGCCACGGTTATCTATCTTGTATATGTATATGCTTGGTTTTCTTGTCTTTGTGTTTGTTTTGCAGGTTGAAGTAGCTAACGGGAGGTTAAGCTTTGAGTGAATACTCAGCTTAACTAATTAGACTCAATTTTGAGTTGGATATATATATGAGTGAATCCTACTGAGTTTTTACTCACTGCCCATCCTTTTATTTTCAGGCAAGGACATTCGGCCTGAATAGTGCTAAGCTGCTTTGTGTGTGTGCTTAGTGTTTATTTACTTAGTTTCCAAGGTATGTGCCAATGTGTGCTTGGCTTACTACTTTTGGGTTCATTACAAGTCTTATTGTTGGTTGGCCGAGACTTATGTTTTAAGTTTGCAGGCTGTAGAGTGGGAACCGTCTAGGAGAGCATGGATACTTGGACTTTAGCTCTGATTGTGGTATTCACCTTTATGACCATGAATATGGCCATAGGCTTGGTGTTGCAGTGTGTACTTCTGTATGGGATTCTCAAGGTTTTATTTGACCATTAGGAGTATGGTCTCGGGTTGTATGTAACTTGGCATGAACAACTTATGGATGCTTGGCATATATAGCCATGATAGATGCTAGGTAGACTACCTTTTGGTTTGTATATATGTGTAGTCTTGGATACCTAGTTTGATGATGTTTTATGGATCTTGGATGCCAAGTTATGTATGGGCTTATGGATGACATTATGCCTGGACTTATGTGCTGAATATTATGGGCCAAAGTTGGCACTTTTGTGTGAATAGTTATGGGCCTAAACTTATGAAATTACGGTGCACTATTATATGTATGATTGTTGGCCGAGAGCACCATGCATATTACCTTGTAGTTTTCCAAATCTAAACCAACATTGTGGGCTTCTTGGTTGCCATATAAGTAGTACACTTGATTGCACACCATGTATGCACTTAAAGTTGCACTAAGTGTTGCCTTGCTTGATATGCAAGTAATCAATTTTAACCCTGCTTGTTGTGCAAGTTAGTGGTATTGGGCCTTGCCTTTGCTGCAAGTTGTTATTGGAATTGTTTCAAAAGCCACCTGGGCCACCTCCCAGGCCTCTTAACTTAGGAAAATAAGACTTAAAAGTTGCCATTGCTTGCTTGGCCGAGAGCTAGAAACTTGATTTTGAGTTGGGCTTGTAAGTTAGTTTAGAAACTTATAGGCCAGGCCCTGAGTGAGGTGTGACATCAAGGGGGTGAACATCATTGGCTTCTTGCCCCTTTACTTCCAAGGTCTACCTCCAGCCCCAGATGGATAGCGAGGTTGATGGGTTGGACCCTCAGAGCGAATATGGTCAGACTTCGGCCCTTCCATCCTTAGTTCCTCAGCCTTCATGTGTTGCTCCACCCTTTGGTAGAATTCCCTGAGCGTGTCGGGGGGATCTTTGGAGAACACATAAAGGAGTTGTGAATCTCTCTGATGTCCCCTGATCATTGCAAGGATGCGAATTTCGGGGCGGAAGTATGGCACACTCAGGGCTTCCCTGTTGAACTTCTTGCCATAGTCGTGAATGGTCTTTCCATTCCTTTGCGCTATGTCAAACATCTGGACGGGCATCTTTGCAGTCGGTCTACTTCCAATGAACTAGTAAGTGAAGGCAATGGACAACTCTTGGAAACCCATTATCGTTCCAGGGGCCAGGGAGCTATACCACACAGTCGCCGGCCCAGAGAGGGTGACCTCAAAGCATTTGCAGAGGGTAGCGTCATTAGCACGATGTAGCATCACGCTACTTCTATATTTTGTGAGGTGGGCTTAGGGATCACTGCGCCCATCATATGTCTCCAAGCGTGGTACTTGGAAGTCACTTGGCATAGGTGCCTCGACCACTGCACAGACAAAGGGTGGCTCTTCTCCTGTGAAGGTCTCCAATAACCTTAACCAGACAGGCTTCTGAGCAATCTACCTTTCCACTTTTTCCAACCTTTCTAGGATCTTCTCCATGAGGATGGTATTGCTGGTCCCTTCCCATTGCTTCGAGGCCTCTGGTAACGGAGAGCGACGTCTCATTTTTGGGGAATAACTTCACCGGCGGGGGGATTGTGACTTCTCATCCGGTGATGAACTCCGCCAGCGGGAGGTCCTGGGTCCTTTTGACCCAATTTCTCTAGCACGTCGACCTCAGGGGGGTACATCTTCTGTTGATGACTCGTCATGGAAGTCCCCACTCCCTTGACTCTGGTGAGTAGACTTAGGACTTCTCTCCTAGCAGGCAGTTGGTGAAAAGGCGCTTCAGCCCGAAGGTGGTTGAGACCACCTTTGGTCCAGCTGTTGTGTTATTTTAGCCACAACAGAGCATTGAAAATCGCACAGGAAGCACATCATGACCATTAGAGGATGCTCGTCCTCAAGCAAAAAAGTTCCTACAGCGGGTTGTTTAATCGCCGGTTGAGTTTTCAGCGCGTACGAGGACTTCAGGAGTCCTTTGTCCTTAGAATGTTGAGTCTCAACGATGGCAACCTGGGAGTGAGTTCCCACAGATAGTGCCAAATGATGTTCGCCGGCATCCTCGTTGCTTGACATAGTGGCCTGAAGTAAGGAATTTTGGTATGAAGACGTCTGAATGAGAGACTTTCAATGTGAGGGTGGTTGCAAGACTAAAAAAAAAAGAGGGCTTCATACATGAGCTCCATCCGAAGGAGCATCACCAGCCATGCCTGCTTCCCTTCAATGGCAGGCGCTGGCATGCCGAGGTTAGTTTTGTGCTCCTTGATCACCCCTAACTCCCGAAGAACCTCTTTGGTCATGAGATGCCACTTGATGAGGAAGGGATATAAGGAGTGTGGTGGGACCTAGGCATCCCAGTCGGTGATAGCTCGGATACGGCTGTCAAAGTCCTCAAACCTCGCTGCTAACTCAGGAGTTAGCAACTTTTTGGGATCAACAACATCCGTCTCCAGCGTCCTATGGGCCCATTGGGTCAGCACATATGACCATGCCCTATCCACCTTGAGGAAGAAGAATTTCTTTTTCCACCCTCACCAGTTATCCTTGGTGGCGAGGGTGAAAATGCATTTTTTGCTCCCAGATCCCCAAGGTAGTAAGAAATAGAAGCCAGCCTTCGGGACTGGATAGAGCTTGTAATACTGCATGAAAATGACGAAGTGGGGTTCTATATTGAAAACCCCACACATGCAGAGAAAAGCGTTGAAGTAAGAGTAGGAATTGGGAGGAAGCTGATTCACGGCTCTGCCATGGAATTGGCAAAAGTCACAAATCATCTTAGGTGGAGGAAACCGAAGTCTGGGCTTCAGTTGGGCTCAGAAAATAGTAACCTCGTTCGAATGATACATGTAACTAAGCAGACATGCGGTAGGAAGCCTAGTCACAGCGTAAGAAGGGAGGTAGAATTTAGCTACCCATCTCTCCATTTTTTTTCGAGGTGGTGCAGCATGGATGAGAGTCGAGAGAAGCCCAACTCTCAGGAATGGGATGAATGGTAAAAAATGGAGTCGGAGAAGACATGTTCGGTAAAAAGAAATGACTTCGGGAAAGAATGTCAAAGGACTTCGGGAAAAGAAAACAACTTCGGACAATGGAAATAGAAGAAACTGAGGGACCTTGGAAAGAAAAACCCACCAAAGCTTTTGCCAAAGTCGGGATTGGTGGACACCGTCGTAAAAGCTCATCGGAAATCACTCCACCGCAGAAAAGGGAGAAAAGCTTGAGAACAAATGAGAGCAAAGGGAGAAGCAAAGGAAAGCAAGGGGGAACTCTAAAGAGGGGAAGGTTTTATATAGGCCGTAGGGCGTAGGTGAATCGTCGCCATAATTGCCCCTCGAAGGCGAATCGTCGCTATAATTACCTGCTGAGGGCGAAGAGACGTGGTTGATCTAACTGATGCAACTGTGCCCCAGTCACCGCGTGACACAGGTCACCCAGCATAGGAAACAAGGGCACGCTTCCTGATACCACGGATGCCTAGGCAAGCATATCCAAAGTGATGTGTTTGTCTGATCAGAAGACATAACGACTCACTGGCAAATAACGTGGGCCCAAAGAAAGAGGATTTCCACCTCGGGCTGACTAATAACTTCGGGAATGTAGGAAATTCGGCCAAAAACTGGGAAAACCACTTGAGTACCAGAGGCGGCACCTCGGTTAAGAAGAAGCATCCCATGTTGCTGAAACTCCTTCCAAAGAAGATAACCTCAGCTAAAAATTCAGTCATGACGACTAAGCTAGCCACTACCTCCTTCCATGAAGACCTACATGATTTGCTCAAATAATCGAAGATATAACTTCGGCCTTCCGATGGGGGCATGTGATAGCCAAAGGTCTATCACAATCCAAGCTCTCAAACTCTGATGAAGCACTGCCCTCGGAAAAGGCAAGCACCACCCTCGAAGAATGCGAGGACCAACCTCAAAAAAAGAGGGACCACAGTCCTTGACCCCCGAACCTTGGTAATCCACCATTACCCCCGGGAACAATAGGACTGACCTCAAGAAAATGGTACGCTACCACCGTCGGTAAAATGACCTAGCCAACGTCGGGAAAAGTAGACTCACCATCCTCGGTAGGGCAAAATAGCCTCTAAAGGGAATCCTCTATACCGAGGGGCCTGCTGAGTAATGGGGGTGACCTCGGCTAGAAGCTCTCGTACCCCGAAGAGGTTGCTTTAACCGAAGGGGTTTTGTGAACATGACAAAACTGGTTAAGGAGCCTCTGACACAGAGACCTCGCACATGCCCCTGACACATAGGCCTCCCACAGCCCTGACTTCTGGCCAAAACGGCCTATGGCCAGCTGGAGATCCCCATCTCCGAATGTACAGACGGCATCCTGCCGAACACGTGTCATGATCTGAGTGGGCCGTGTCAAACGGACTTATCCCCATGACCCTCCTATAAATACTTGGGGAAACAACCTTGGAAGACAGAATACAAAAGAGACTCTCAGGAGAACTATACTCTTCACTTTCTGTTCACTACTCCTCACTGTTAAAATCCTTGCTTAGGCATCGGAGGCTCTTCCCCCGAAAAGACACTCCGGGGACCTCCTAACCCCTTCTCTTTTGAGTGTTTGAGGCAGTTTCACGACGGAAGTCTCTTCTACCAGCACATACACACAAGAAGTCCATCACAGGCCCACCATGTTGTACAACTAATATGCTTCTGGGCATCAATTAGAATGCCCTTCAGCCTTAAGAATGCAGGGGCCACGTACCAAAGGCTGATGAACAAGGTGTTTAACTCCCAAATTGGGAAAAATATGGAAGTATATCTTGAAAATATAATAGTTAAGAGTAAATTGCCTAGTAATCATATCTCAAACTTAAAGGAAACATTCCACCTACTTCGGAATTCGGAATCCATCTCAACCCTGAGAAGTGCATATTTGGACTGAATGCGGGCAAGTTCCTTGGATTCATGGTATTGGAAATAGGTATCGATGCCAAACCAAAAATGGTTAAGACCCTGCTAGGATTCTGAACTCCTACAATGACAAAGGACGTGCAAAGACTCACAGGGAGAATCATGGCCCGTAGCAAATTCATCTCCAGATACTGGGATAGGTGCTGACCATTCTTCAAAGTGCTCAGCAAAGTAGCAAAAAATGAAGGTGACTTTGGTTCCAAGGAACACCCTTGGAATGAAGACTGCCAAAAGGCTTGGGATGAGCTTAAAAGCTACCTAACCCAACTGTTGATACTTCGGTAACCGCGGGAAGGTGAACCCCTTATCTTGTACCTCACCATCACTAAAAAGGCAGTAAGCTCGGTGTTAGTAAAGGAAGAGGGAGGAAAGCGATGGCCAAAGTATTATGTGAGTAAGTTCCTTCACAGTGTCGAAGTTAGGTACCCTTTTCTGCAAAAGGCCATCTATACCTTAGTACTGGCAAATAAAAGGTTGTGACCTTACTTCAAAGGGCACCCTATCATAGTCTGAAGTAACCTACCTCTTCGAGATGTCATGAAAAAGGTGGACCACTAGAGAAGATTGTCAAAATGGTGCATTGAGCTCGGTGAATATGACATCACCTATGAGCCGAGAAGGGCAATAAAGGCCCAAGCGTTGGCAGACATCATTTCCAAAGTCCCAAAAACTGAGGATACCCTGGAAGACCTCAGAAAAGATGAACCAAAGTGAACAGTCTTTGTTGATGGAGCCTCCAGTTCTGAATGCCGAGGTGCTGGAGCAATCCTCCGTAGGCCCGAAGGTATAAAAGCCAGGAAGGCCATCAAATTCAGATTCAATGTCACCAACAATGTCGCAGAATCTGAAGCCCTTATAGCAGGCTTGAGGCTGCCAAAAAGAGTTGGTGTAAGGAATTTAAAGGCCCACAGTGATTCTCAACTAGTGGTGCGACATATGGTGGGGGGCTATGGGGCAAAGGACCCAAACTTGGTGATGTTGTTGACGCGGAGCCAGCATCTGATGTGGTCCGGTTAGGCGGAGCTAGCATCTCCACTATGTGCAGTGGTGCGGGCAGCAGGGGGTCCTGGAGGTACGAAAGGAAGGCGTCCAGGGTGGATCACTTTAGAGGATGGTCGGCAGCTTCTTGGTCCCGTGGTAGGTGAGGACGGGAGGTACCTCCGGTGCGGGGGAGAGCCCGGAGGAGTGGTTCCTCAAGGAAACCTGGTTGAAACACTCAGAAAACAATGGTTAGGAGGCCCCGGAAGTGGCTCTCCGGGGGGAACCACCGACGCCCAAATCAGTGCTTAGAGAGAGAGGATGGCGTAGTAATAAGCACAAGAGGCGCTTGCCTGGCGGAGATCCTTCTGAGGGCTGGAGGGAAGAGCCTTCAGGCAGAGAGAGGAGAGCGTCCTCCATTTTCTAGCCTTTCTATCCCTTTTTTATCCTCTAGAAGAGAGCCCAGCCCCCCTTCTGTGACCATTTTTTTTGTATAAAAGAAAGGGCGGTGACCACTTTGGATTATGACACGTGTCCGACACGTGTATGGTCGGATGGTGTACTTCCGGCTGTGGAGGACCCTAGCCACCTGTAGGCTCCTCAGGCCATGAGCTATAGCCCTTCGTGACAGGACATCAGAGTATGATGGCGTGCCAGAGTGTGTCTGAAGGTGTCGTATCAGAGCGTGCCTGAAGGTGGCATATCAGAGACGTAAGTGACCAGAGTGTTAGAGGCTCCTTAATTGCTTTTTCCGTACAACCAAGGTCCCTCTGGTTGATGTCTTACTTCAGGATGACGGGCCTTCTCCCGGAGTCAGGCTGGTACGTCGGCAGTTCCATCTTCGGGGGGCTTTCTCCCGTGGAGGGTGGTCGGTCCTTCTCCCCTGAAGCTGGCTTGGTCACCATCCCTAAGGAGGTGATACGTTGGTTCCCGAAGCTGGCTTTGGTGAGCTACTGAGGTCGTATGCCATAGGTGTATGACTCCCTTTACTTCGGAGTCCTTTCCGAGGTCCCAGACCTCAGGTGTCTGGCTCCATCTTTCCCGTGGTCGGTAGGTGGTCAGGGTGATAGCACTTTGGCTATCACATGCCCCCCTTGGAAAGCCAGAGTGAAGACTTCGGCAAGTAGCCCTTCTGGCGTCTGTCTTGCGCTTAACTTGGCAGTTTTGTCAGGACACCCTCATGGACTCCCGGAGGTCCATGTACTAGGATGTTCGTTTTCGGTCGAACAGGGCGGCACGGAGCCTTGAACACCTGACCTCTTATACTTCATGCTTGGAGTATGACGTCGGCAGGGGAGGTACTTTACTTTTTAGGTGATAAGCCCTGTTCAAACAGGTGTCGCCTAGCCGGCTTTCGGTATTCTCGAGATTCTCAACTCGTTCACTTTTCTCGCCGTAGACTAATGGATTGACGCGTCTTGAAACTAGGTGTGTCAGTCTCAAGCAATGTGCCCGAGTTTTCTGGATGCCAGAAAAATGAGACCTTGTTGCTGAGGATGGGTGACATGTGGCAGGCATCAGCTGGGATGGGGACGTCTTTTCATGCACGAGGAGAAATTATGGCGACGCTTTGCCTTCATGCAGTAATTATGACGGCCTCTTGGCTGCCTTTTCTCGATCTATAAAAGCCTTCCTCCCGTCATACTCTTCATTTGTGTTTCTTTGCTCTCACTTTGCTCTTGCTTTTCCTTCTTTTTTTGCGGTGGTCTTAGTGGCGGAGCAATTTCTGGTGATCTTTCATGGCGGTGTCCTCAAACCCAGACTTTGGCAAGCCTTTTGGTAGGTTCTGACTTTTAGAGTTCCTTTCATTTCTTTGCTTTTCTTTTGATTTCCCAAAGTCATTTTTCTATCTACCATGCCTATTCTCGAGAGCTGGCAACCTCTTTTTTCTCACCCTTGTTGCACCACTCTTGAAAAATTAGAAAAATGGAAGACCAAAATTTTCCTTCCCTCTTATGCCATCACAAGGTTACCTCGCCTTGGCCAGTTTTGCTTTATGACTCGAGGTGACGAGGTTACCGTTTTCTGAGCCCAACTGAAGGCCAGACTTCGGTTTCCTCCTACGAAGATGGTTTGCAACTTTTGCCAATTTCATGGCATAGCAGTGAATCAGCTTCCTCCGAACTCATACTGCTATTTTAACGCCTTTCTCTGTATGTGTGGGATCTTCGGGGTAGAGCCCCATTTCATCCTGTTCATGCAGTACTGTAAGCTCTATCCAATTTCGAAGGGTGGCTTTGATTTCAGGTTACCTCGGGGATCTGGGAGCAAGAAATTTGTGTTCACCTTCGCTACCAAGGATAGCTGGCGAGGGTGGCAAAGGAAGTTCTTCTTCCTGAAGGTGGCGGAGGCCTAGTCGCACGTCCCGACTAAGTGGGCTCGGGGAAAGCTGGAGGCAAATGTCACGGACCCTAGGAAGTTGCTGACTCCTGAGTTGGCAGCTAGGTTTGGGGACTTTGATAGACGAATCCGTGCTTTCGCTGACTGGGATATCGAGGTCCCTCCACGCTCTCTCTACCCTTTCCCGATCATGTGGAAACTCATGAACGAGGACGTCCTTCGGGAGCTGGGGGTGGTTGCAGAGCATAGACGGATCTCGGCATGCCAGCTCCTACTACCGAGGGGAAGAACTCTTGGCTGGTGAGACTCCTTCGTAGCGAGCTCACTTTCGAAGCCTTTTCTGAAAGTAAGTATCTTTCAAAAAAATTTCAGCATAAGTGCTTGTGGACTTACACTTATTTTTTCTCTCTTTTTTAGAGATGGGCGAGGAGTCTACCACCTACTATAGATCTCTCTTCCTAAGAAGTGCAAGGCTTCTGGGGGTGAGCAGTCTTCCACCAAGAAGACCAAGAAGGCTTCTGGTGGCAGATCAGCTTCCACCAAGAAGACCAAGAGGGACACCCCTCCTCCCTCCCCGAATGAAGTTTTGGAGGCGGGCGATGTCACTGCTACCTCGAACAAGGTTGCAACTTTTTCCCAGCCTGAAATGGCTGAGGAGGTTTTTGCCGAGGTGGCCATTCCTGCGCCTCTGAGTCCCACCATGTCGGCGGATTTGTTCGGCTCTTCGGAGGATCTTCCTGTTGAAGAATTAGAGAAATGCCGAAGAGACAAGGGAAAACAGGTTCCTGCCGACGTGGAGAAGGTTGGTGACTCTGATGATGACTGTGCCGAAGTCATGGCAGGTTTGTCTATTTTCTCCTGCAGTCACACACTTTTTTTTTTATAACCAAGGAAAATTTACCTGATGAGATGTTTCTTTTTGCAGAGGATTTGGTGCCCCTGCCTTGGAAGATTGAGCACTCGCGAAGGCGGGATCTTCGGGATTCCCAAGTCCCGAAGGGCAAAGTCCCAAGGGAGCCGTTCTGGTCTTTCACGGAGGACATGAACTTGTTCTCCGAGGACTGCCTGGAAATGGCTCCCCAAATGGCGAGGGGCGTGCTTACTCAGGCATCCTTCAAGGCAGTCGCTGAGGAGTGTGCCTCCGAGGATGCCCTTGCTGCAAAAGTTTCCCAGCATGCTGCTCAGGTAACCCTTCGGGCTTCTCACTTTTGCTTCCACTTTTCTGCCTAAGTGCTCTGGCTTTCCTTCCACTTTTCCTTCCACTTTTCACTGACTGTCTTTCTTTTTTGCAGCTTTTGGGGTATAGTGGATACCTCCGAGCTTGGGCAGCAAAGCAGTCTTCGGTCCGAGCTTGGGCCGAAGGTAAGTTGGAGAAGGCCAAAGTTTTCTGCGCCAACTCGGTGTTGACGAACACCAAGCTGAGCGAAATATGCAAGGAGAAGGTTGCTAGTCTTCGGGAGGAATTCTTGAAGGGCCAAGAGGAGCTCTTGAAGGATTTTTCCAAGAAGATGTCCGACCTTGGCGATAAGTTAATCAGCCTGACTTCGGCCAATGAGGCCCTTCGAAAGGAAAAAGAAGGGGAGTCTGCCCTTTTGGCGAAGGCGATGGCTGAGAATGCCGAACTCCAGGCCGAGGTCGGCTTGCTGAAGGAGAGTTCGGAGGAGAAGAAGAAAACTGAGGAGCTGGAGAAGGAGATTTCTGACCTTCAGCAGGAGGTTTCGGATCTTCAACATGAGGCAGACGAGTTGGACATTGAAAGAGGTAAAGCCGTCCAGACGTCCAAGGTTGCTTTTCAGGACGGTTTCTGCCTTGCTCGTTATCAATTTCTGAAGAAGTATCCGGACCTCGATCCTTCTTTTCTGGCTGCCCTGGATATTCCCGGGGGGCCTCGGTGGATGTGGTCAAGAGTCGAGTTCCTCAACTTGCCGCCGCTTCCTCCTGCACCGAAGGCTGTGGCGAAGAGCTCAGGAGCCGGAGCTTCCCATAACGCCGGGGTCCCTTAGATATTCTAGGACCTTTGCCTTCTTCTTCTTCTTTGTACTTTCCTTTTTGTAATCTTCTCCTTGTATCAAGGCCTTCTTCAATGGATTAAATCTTCATAATTTTGGCTAAGTCTTTGTGAGCTTTTTTGTTTCCCAATTGTCCCGACCACTCTCGGTCAAGGGACTTCGGTACCTTCTTTACTTGCTTCGTCGGCCATTCTTTGGGTGAACTTTCGTAGTGAACGATGTTCCTTTCAGGCAAATTTCAGCCAGTCCTTTGCCGACCGTGTTCGGTAGACTTGCCCTCTTTTAGGCATATAACCCAACTATCTTCGGAAGGAACATGAGACTTTCGGGAGTCTATGCTTCAGCTTTGTTCGGCGAACATTCTCATACAGGGGAAAACTTTCTGTACTTAGACAAATTTCTGGCTTGCACCATTTCTTGTCTAAAAATTCTAAGTATAGAATTTCTTTAAAGCGCCCGAGTGCCTTGTACTTTTTTAGTTTTTCTCCCTTCGGTGTTGCCGAGCTTGTCTGCTCCCTTTTGGACCTCATTTTTAGGACCGAACAGGGCCCTTTCCTGTTTGGCCGAAGTACCTCATGAGGTTCTAATTCGGCTTTTCGGGGGCGAGGTCTCTTTTTCCTTGTTCCTTTTGGCCTATCATGCAGGTTTGCACTTGCCGGAAAGGCCTCCTTTCGAGCTCGGCCGTTTCTCAGTGTTTGGCAACGAGGTTACTTTCTCTTTCACCAAACATCTGTATGCTGGCCGAACTACTTCAAATGGATAATGGCTTTCTGTGCTGGGGATAAGTGAGAAAAGTGTCTTCTCCTTGGTCCCTCGGGGAGTTGTCTGATAACTCCTTGGTACAGTAGGAAGTTTTCCTGGCCACTTTCCCTTTGCATCTCTCAGAGTCCCTCTTTTAAAGCTCTTTTGGCCACCTCTGTCTGTCTGTTGCTCGGGGGCTGAGCTAATGGGCTAAAGTGCCTTTTTATTCCGAGGTCGGTGACGAATTCTTGAAACCTTCTGTCCTTAGACTGGAAATCATTATTGGCCTTTGTCACCGTCGGCATGCCAAATCAGCATATCATGTTCTCCTGGGCGAACTTTCTGTGCACCTTTTGCCGGCATGGTTGCTAGAAATTCTGCCTTAGCCCACTCAGTGAAGTAATTTTCTGCTTCACATCTTCGGGTGCTGTCTGGAGTGGCTCGGTACAATCTTTCCGAGGTTATCCGCTCCGAAGGCAATCTTCAGGTGTTGGTGTGTCTTTGGCCATTTTCACGCCTCTCGGACGAGTTGTCCTGCACCCTTTTTACCGATATATATTCTAATAACGAAGTTGCATACCTTCGCCTGCATAGTTTTTCCTTAGTCAGGAAATGTCGTCCGGAACGTCTCTGCACTTTTCTGCCTCTTGATGAGGATTTTCGGGACTCTTTGGTTGCGAGATTCCTCTATGTAGGATCTTCCCACCTTTGGTTACGAGTCCCCTTTGTTGGTTTCGGCCTTTCTTACTTCTGGGATTTTGGCGATCTAGTCTGCCAGTATCTGGGCACTTATTGCCCTTCTAGGCTTATACGGGATGTAGTACTCTTTGAGTTCAATGCACCATTTTGATAGTCTTTTTCCGAATGCTCTACTTCTTTTCACGATGTCATGCAAAGGTGAGTCACTGCAGACAGCAATAGCGCGTCCAGGGAAGTAGAGTTGAAATCTTCTACCCATACGTCAAGTTGTAGACGACCTTTCGGGGCAATGGGTTTTGACTTCGTTGCCAAGGAGATGGAGATTCTTTCCTCGGGTGCGGAATTCTTTCGGGGAGGTCTGGGTCATCCCAACCCTGCTTTTCCTGTAGTTCATACTCCGGGGGTTATGCTTCCCGTTGAGGACTCATCTCGTTAGCCTTCGTTTCCCATACTTTTGAGAATTGACGCAAGACTCTCTTCCTATCGAGGTACCGATGGAGAGGGTGTTTGGTCTGAATTTTGCTGCGGCCTTCTTTGGCCTGACTACTGCGTCTTTTCGACCACGCCAGAGCGTGGGAATTCTCGCAGGAAGCCTATGGCGATAGTTAGGGGTTTTTTCCCTTGGACCGGCAAATTCCTACTGCCGTTATTCGGTTGCCGGTTGAATTTCTGGCACGGACGGGGACCTCGGGAGTCCCTTTTGTCCTTAGAACGCCGAGTGTCAACAACGGCGACCTAGGAGTGGGTTCCCACAGACGGCGCCAGAATGATGCTGTTCACGCGAAGCCAGCATCTGATGTGGTCCGGTTAGGCGAAGCTAGCATCTCCACTGTGTGCAGTGGTGTGGGCAGCAGGGGTTCCCGAAGGTGCGAAAGGAAGGCGTCCAGGGTGAATCGCCTTAGAGGATGGTCGGCAGCTTCTTGGTCCCATGGTAAGTGAGGACGGGAGGTACCTCTAGTGCGGGGGAGAGCCCGGAGGAGTGGTTCCTCAAGGAGACTTGGCTGAAACACTCAGAAAACAAGGGTTAGGAGGCCCCTAGAGTGATTTTCTGGGGGGGAACCTCCGACGCCCAAATCAGTGCTTAGAGAGAGAGGATGGAGTAGTAATAAGCACAAGAGGCGCTTGCCTGGCAGAGATCCTCCTGAGGGCTGGAGGGAAGAGCCTTCAGGCGGAGAGAGGATAGCGTCATCTATTTTCCAGCCTTTCTGTCCTATTTTTTCTCCTCTAGAAGAGAGCCCAGCCCCCCCTTTCTGTCACCATTTTCTTTGTATAAAAGAAAGGGGGTGACCCTTTTGGATTATGACACGTGTTCAACATGTGATGGTCGGATGGTGTACTTACGGGCGCGGAGGACCCTAGCCACCTGTAGGCTCATAGGGCAGTGAGCTGTAGCCCTTCGTGACAAGACATCAGACTGCGATGGCATGCCAGAGCGTGCCTGAAGGTGGCATATCAGAGCGTGCCTGAAGGTGGTGTATCAGAGCGTGCTTGAAGGTGGCGTATTAGAGACGTAAGTGACCGCAGTGTCAAAGACTCCTTAATTGCTCTTGCCGTACAACCGAGGTCCCTCTGGTCGATGTCTTACTTCGGGATGAGGGGCCTTCTCCCGAAGTCAGGCTGGTACTTCGGCAGTTCCATCTTCGGGGGGCTTTCTCCCGCGGAGGGTGGTCGGTCCTTCTCCCCTGAAGCTGGCTTGGTCACCATCCCTAAGGAGGTGAAACACCGGTTCCCGAAGCTGGTTTTGGCAAGCTACCGAGGTCGTATGCCACAGGTGTATGACTTCCTTTACTCCGTAGTCCTTTCCGAGGTCCCAGACCTCAGGTGTCTGGCACCATCTTTCCCGTGGTCGATAGGTGGTCAGGGTGATAGCACTTTGGCTATGACTTGGCAAAGTACCTTGATCTCGTGAAAAAGCTCATCTAGGAGTTCGACACGGTACATATAGAAAATGTACCTCAGCGAGAAAATATGGAAGCCGATACTCTGGCCAAATCAAAAGAGTCCACTAAGGTACTGTATCAGCCAAGTGTGGTGGTAATGTGCATAGCAACCTTAGGAGGAGGGTGGAAAGACCCTATTAAGAAATACGTCGCAATGCCAGAACTTCCTGAAGATCCACTCAAAGCCACAAAAGTAAGAAAGCACTCGGGAAGATACTTCCTAATAGGGGAAGAGTTGTACTGGCAAGGGTACGCAAGTCCGTTACAGAGGTGTGTCAGTGAAGAAGATGTTGAGATGGTCCTCAAAGAAGTCCATGAAGGAGCCTGTGGTTCCCACATAGGAATCGATGCCCTCGCCGGGGTACTACTCCACCAAGGATACTTCTAGCCTACCCTAAGGAAGGACGCGAGGCAATTCATCCAGAAATGTGACAACTGTCACACCTCACTCAGGCCCTGGCCTATCATCTTCTAATTTAACTCCCAAACTCAATATTTAATCTCAAAGTGTCTGGTTCGGCCAAGCAAGTAATGGCAACTTTTAAGCTTATTTTCTTAAGTTATGAGGCCTGGGAGGTGGCCCAGGTGGCTTTAACAAGATCCATTATCAACTTGCAGCAAAGGCAAGGCCCAAAACACTAACTTGCACAACAAGCAAGATTCTAACTGAAACCTGCATTCCAAGCAAGGCAACACTTAATGAAGTTTAAGTGCATACATGGTGTGCAATCAAGTGTACTATCTATATGGCAACCAAGAAGCCCACAAGGTTGGTTTAGGTTTTGAAAACAACAAATAAAGATGCATGATGCTCTCGGCCTACTAAAGTACATACCATTATGCACAACAGTTCCACATAACTAGGTCCATAACCATTCACATAAGAGTGGCAACTTTGGCCCATAATATCCAACATACATAGGCAAGCACAATGCCATCCATAAGTCCATACATAACTTGGCATCCAAGATCCACAAAACATCCACAAACTAGGTATCCAAGACTACACATATATACAAAACAAAAGGTAGTCTACCTAGTATCTAACATGGCTAGTCAAAGTCTTGTCTACCACTAATGTACTATTTACTAGTTACTAGTTAAGCTAACTAGTCTTTATTTTAGTTACATGGCCGGTTATGCATGGGTGTATATAACACCTTGGTACTTGTGTTGTTTATTTGCTTGGCATCTTGGGCCATGTGTGGACTTAAGTGTCCATTTAGACACAAGTTTTAGTGGCGGTTTTGTGGACTTGTAAGCTTGGAAGGCTACTTTGCACCATGCATTTTATTGGAAGGCAAAAGTTGGCATTTAGCTAACTAAAACCCAAGTTAATTCGGCCGAAACTAGTCAAAGGCCATTTTGTTCATTTCGGGCTTGCCTTTGTTCTTACTTGGCCGAGTGAGTTCTTGAGAGTTCCTTGGGAATTTGGTCTTGGATTTCAAGGAAACTTGAAGGCATTAGAGAATTCAAGCTTGAAGAGTGTGTTTCGGCCTTGGCTTGCTTGGATTCAAGTGTTGTTCTTCAAGTTTGAAGGAAGGCCGAGCCAACCCAGCTAGGGTTTTGAGGTAATCCTTGTTATCCTCTTGAATACATGGTAAATCTTCCATGAACAAGAGATTTATAAACTAAATTGATGAAGCACATTGTTATGCGATTATGGGCATGTTAGCTGAGAGCTAAACTTAATGTGAAATGGTGTGTTTTACTTGGTTACATGGTATTTGTGCCATGAGCAAGCTTTATGGGTGATTACATGATTATGTAATGAATTAGAAGGATGGATAGTATAACTATGTGAAGGTGGGCACTTTGGCCGAGAGCTTAAGTGTGTGTATTGTAGTGTCCTTCATAGAAATCATGGTAGTTAATCCATGGGTTTGTGTTGTTAATGCCTATGTATTGTTATGGTAGGCATTGTGGTTGAAGGGCACTTGGACATTTGAAGTTGGCTTGAGACCGAGAGCCCAAACTCAATATTTAATCTCAAAGTGTCTGGTTCGGCCAAGCAAGTAATGGCAACTTTTAAGTTTTATTTTCTTAAGTTATGAGGCCTAGGAGGTGGCCCAGGTGGCTTTAACAAGATCCATTATCAACTTGCAGCAAAGGCAAGGCCCAAAACACTAACTTGCACAACAACCAAGATTTTAACTAAAAACTTGCATTCCAAGCAAGGCAACACTTAATGAAGTTTAAGTGCATACATGGTGTGCAATCAAGTGTACTATCTATACGGCAACCAAGAAGCCCACAAGGTTGGTTTAGGTTTTGAAAACAACATATAAAGATGCCTGATGCTCTCGGCCTACTAAAGTACATACCATTATGCACAACAGTTCCACATAACTAGGTCCATAACCATTCACATAAAAGTGGCAACATTGGCCCATAATATCCAGCATACATAGGCAAGCATAATGCTATCCATAAGTCCATACATAACTTGGCATCCAAGATCCACAAAACATCCACAAACTAGGTATCCAAGACTACACATATATACAAAACAAAAGGTAGTCTACCTAGTATCTAACATGGCTATATATGCCAAGCATCCATAAGTTGTTCCTGTCAAGTTACATACAACCCGAGACCATACTCCTAATGGTCAAATAAAACCTTGAGAATCCCATATAGAAGTACAAACTGCAACACCAAACCTATGGCCATATTCATGGTCATAAAGGTGAATACCACAATCAGAGCTAAAGTCCAAGTATCCATGCTCTCCTAGACAGTTCCCACTCTACAGCCTGCAAACTTAAAACATAAGTCTCGGCCAACAAACAATAAGACTTGTAGTGAACCCAAAAGTAGTAAGCCAAGCACACATTGGCACATACCTTGGAAACTAAGTAAAATTAGTGCAAACACAGCACAAGCAAGCAAGCACTAATCAGGCCGAATATCTTTGCCTGAAAAGAAAAGGATGGGCAGTGAGTAAAACTCAGTAGGATTCACTTATATATAACCAACTCTAAAAAGAGTCTATTTAGTTAAGCTGAGTGTTCACTCAAAGCTTAACCTCCAATTGGTTAGCTCAACCTGCAAAACAGACACAAAGACAAGAAAACCAAGCATATCCATATACAAAATATATAATCATAACAATTAATCCTCAAATGGGGTTAGCATGCACAAGAAATCACCAAAGCACACAAGTACACACACACACTCCACATTGTTGCTCTCGGCCATATAAGCCATACATGTACCCATGTGCATTTCTTGCACACAAATCTTACCATTATATCATTTCCATTTGGAGCTCCCAAAATGCCAAGCAAATAGGCCACATTTACTTGCATTTCTAGTACATGTACCATAGTTAATTAGCTAATCAACAAAACAACCAAGTATAATCATTAAGCCCATCAAGCAACTAAGATCACATGGCAGATTTTAACCATCACTTAGCCACTCTAAACACTTGAACCATGGCACAATACCAAGCAACATCAAGTGTTAGTGAACCCTACCTCAATAGCTCTCGGTCTCAAGCCAACTTCAAATGTCCAAGTGCCCTTCAACCACAATGCCTACCATAACAATACATAGGCATTAACAACACAAACCCATGGATTAACTACCATGATTTCTATGAAGGACACTACAATACACACACTTAAGCTCTCGGCCAAAGTGCCCACCTTCACATAGTTATACTATCCATCCTTCTAATTCATTACATAATCATGTAATCACCCATAAAGCTTGCTCATGGCACAAATACCATGTAACCAAGTAAAACACACCATTTCACATTAAGTTTAGCTCTCGGCTAAAATGCCCATAATCACATAACAATGTGCTTCATCAATTTAGTTCATCATATAATCACCAAATCACCACTAAACATGTTTCATGGCATCATTACCACGTACTCAAGTAATGGACACTAAATTATACCACTTCAAGCTTTCGGCCATAAAACCCAACTTGACCCACATTTGTTCTTCATCAATCCAACCCAACATACATTCACTATATCATCAATAATCAAAGCTCATGGCATCAATGCCATGTAATTAGAGGTAGAACATGAATTACCTCAAATCCACCTTTCGGCCAACACACTAACTTCCACAAATTTGGTGTCCTTTACCCCAACAACCTAGCACAAGATTACATAGGTAATATCAAGCATCAAACATGGATAAATTTCCATCTTTAAGAAGAAGAACACCATGTTCATTCATCCAATTCATTCAACCAACATTTCACTTCCAAATCGAGACATTACTTGCTCAATTAGCTCAATCTAGCTTCAATTGAGCATTTAAATCTCTTGTTCATGGAAGATTTACCATGTATTCAAGAGGATAACAAGGATTACCTCAAAACCCTAGCTGGGTTGGCTCGGCCTTCCTTCAAACTTGAAGAACAACACTTGAATCCAAGCAAGCCAAGGCCGAAACACACTCTTCAAGCTTGAATTCTCTAATGCCTTCAAGTTTCCTTGAAATCCAAGACCAAATTCCCAAGGAACTCTCAAGAACTCACTCGGCCAAGTAAGAACAAAGGCAAGCCCGAAATGAACAAAATGGCCTTTGACTAGTTTCGGCCGAATTAACTTGGGTTTTAGTTAGCTAAATGCCAACTTTTGCCTTCCAATAAAATGCATGGTGCAAAGTAGCCTTCCAAGCTTACAAGTCCACAAAACCGCCACTAAAACTTGTGTCTAAATGGACACTTAAGTCCACACATGGCCCAAGATGCCAAGCAAATAAACAACACAAGTACCAAGGTGTTATATACACCCATGCATAACCGGCCATGTAACTAAAATAAAGACTAGTTAGCTTAACTAGTAACTAGTAAATAGTACATTAATGGTAGACAAGACTTTGACTAGCAATCATTGTTGTTTCCCTTAAATGGTCTAGTCTTGCACTAGCCATCACAAAAGTTTGCATGGCCAAAAATTCCACTTCCAAGTTTGTAGTTTTAATTGTAGCACTCAATCAAGTGTGCAATTTGATCCCCTTTCTCTGTTTTCTCTTACTTCCTTGGTTCTCCTTGGCCTAAGCCAAGCATTTAGGAGGTGCCTAACAATTGGCAGGTCCAAAACCATTCACATAAAAGTGGCAACTTTGGCCCATAATATCCAGCATACATAGGCAAGCATAATGCCATCCATAAGTCCATACATAACTTGGCATCCAAGATCCACAAAACATCCACAAACTAGGTATCCAAGACTACACATATATATAAAACAAAAGGTAGTCTACCTAGTATCTAACATGGCTATATATGCCAAGCATCCATAAGTTGTTCCTGCCAAGTTACATACAACCCGAGACCATACTCCTAATGGTCAAATAAAACCCTGAGAATCCCATACAGAAGTACACACTGCAACACCAAACCTATGGCCATATTCATGGTCATAAAGGTGAATAGCACAGTCAGAGCTAAAGTCCAAGTATCCATGCTCTCCTAGACAGTTCCCACTCTACAGCCTGCAAACTTAAAACATAAGTCTCGGCCAACAAACAATAAGACTTGTAGTGAACCCAAAAGTAGTAAGCCAAGCACACATTGGCACATACCTTGGAAACTAAGTAAAATTAGTGCAAACACAGCACAAGCAAGCAAGCACTAATCAGGCCGAATATCTTTGCCTGAAAAGAAAAGGATGGGCAGTGAGTAAAACTCAGTAGGATTCACTTATATATAACCAACTCTAAAAAGAGTCTATTTAGTTACGCTGAGTGTTCACTCAAAGGTTAACCTCCAATTGGTTAGCTCAACCTGCAAAACAGACACAAAGACAAGAAAACCAAGCATATCCATATACAAAATATATAATCATAACAATTAATCCTCAAATGGGGCTAGCATGCACAAGAAATCACCAATGCACACAAGTACACACACACACTCCACATTGTTGCTCTCGGCCATATATGCCATACATGTACCCATGTGCATTTCTTGCACACAAATCTTACCATTATATCATTTCCAATTGGAGCTCCCAAAATGCCAAGCAAATAGGCCACATTTACTTGCATTTCTAGTACATGTACCATAGTTAATTAGCTAATCAACAAAACAACCAAGTATAATCATTAAGCCCATCAAACAACTAAGATCACATGGCAGATTTTAACCATCACTTAGCCACTCTAAACACTTGAACCATGGCACAATACCAAGCAACATCAAGTGTTAGTGAACCCTACCTCAATAGCTCTCGGTATCAAGCCAACTTCAAATGTCCAAGTGCCCTTCAACCACAATGCGTACCATAACAATACATAGGCATTAACAACACAAACCCATGGATTAACTACCATGATTTCTATGAAAGACACTACAATACACACACTTAAGCTCTCTGCCAAAGTGCCCACCTTCACATAGTTATACTATCCATCCTTCTAATTCGTTACATAATCATGTAATCACCCATAAAGCTTGCTCATGGCACAAATACCATGTAACCAAGTAAAACACACCATTTCACATTAAGTTTAGCTCTCGGCTAAAATGCCCATAATCACATAACAATGTGCTTCATCAATTTAGTTCATCATATAATCACCAAATCACCACTAAACATGTTTCATGGCATCATTACCATGTACTCAAGTAATGGACACTAAATTATACCACTTCAAGCTTTTGGCCATAAAACCCAACTTCACCCACATTTGTTCTTCATCAATCCAACCCAACATACATTCACTATATCATCAATAATCAAAGCTCATGGCATCAATGCCATGTAATTAGAGGTAGAACATGAATTACCTCAAATCCACCTTTCGGCCAACACACTAACTTCCACAAATTTGGTGTCCTTCACCCCAACAACCTATCACAAGATTACATAGGTAATATCAAGCATCAAACATGGATAAATTTCCATCTTTAAGAAGAAGAACACCATGTTCATTCATCCAATTCATTCGGCCAACATTTCACTTCCAAACCGAGACATTACTTGCTCAATTAGCTCAATCTAACTTCAATTGAGCATTTAAATCTCTTGTTCATGGAAGATTTACCATGTATTCAAGAGGATAACAAGGATTACCTCAAAACCCTAGCTGGGTTGGCTCGGCCTTCCTTCAAACTTGAAGAACAACACTTGAATCCAAGCAAGCCAAGGCCGAAACACACTCTTCAAGCTTGAATTCTCTAATGCCTTCAAGTTTCCTTGAAATCCAAGACCAAATTCCCAAGGAACTCTCAAGAACTCACTCGGCCAAGTAAGAACAAAGGCAAGCCCGAAATGAACAAAATGGCCTTTGACTAGTTTCGGCCGAATTAACTTGGGTTTTAGTTAGCTAAATGCCAACTTTTGCCTTCCAATAAAATGCATGGTGCAAAGTAGCCTTCCAAGCTTACAAGTCCACAAAACCGCCACTAAAACTTGTGTCTAAATGGACACTTAAGTCCACACATGGCCCAAGATGCCAAGCAAATAAACAACACAAGTACCAAGGTGTTATATACACCCATGCATAACCGGCCATGTAACTAAAATAAAGACTAGTTAGCTTAACTAGTAACTAGTAAATAGTACATTAGTGGTAGACAAGACTTTGACTAGCAATCATTGTTGTCTCCCTTAAATGGTCTAGTCTTGCACTAGCCATCACAAAAGTTTGCATGGCCGAAAATTCCACTTCCAAGTTTGTAGTTTTAATTGTAGCACTCAATCAAGTGTGCAATTTGATCCCCTTTCTCTATTTTCTGTCTGTTTTTCTCTAGTATAGTCCCTATGTTCAAATAGGCCCTACAGTCTCCAGCTTTACACATAGGCCACTATACTAGATTCTATAATTCCTCTTACTCTCCCCTTTCTGTTTTCTTTTACTTCCTTGGTTCTCCTTGGCCTAAGCCAAGCATTTAGGAGGTGCCTAACAACAACTGCCAGAGACACGCTCCTATCCAAAGACTACCTTCAAAAGTCATAACTTCGGCAAACTACCCTTGGCCCTTCACTGTATGGGGTATACACCTCATTGGGCCTCTCCCAATGGCTCTCGGAGGAGTGAAATTTTGTATAGTCACAGTAGACTACTTCACCAAAGGGATCGAGGCAGAGCCTCTACCAGCAATATCGGTGAGGAACATACAGAGATTTTTCTAGAAGAACATCATTTGTAGATTTGGCATTCCGAGGGTGATAATAGCTGATAATAGTTCCCAATTTACTGATAAGGCATGCTAGGAATTCACTACCAACCTTGGAATTAAATTACACTTTGCCCCAGTGGCCCATCCTCAGAGCAATGGATAGGTTGAAGTGTCCAACAGAACAATAAAAGATGGTCTGAAAAATAGCTTGAAAGAAGCAAAGGGAAAATGGCCAGGAGAGGTTCCAAGTGTGCTATGGAGCTATCGAACAAATCGCAGAAGGGCCACTAGCGAGACACCCTTCTCACTCATCTTCAGAACTGTGGCCATTATCCTCGTCAAGGTCGCATAGCCATCTATTAGAATATAGGTGTTCGATGAAGAAGGGAACAACCTCGGTTTAAGGGCCAGGTTAGATTTAATTGACGAGCATAGGGAGATGGCCGAGCTTAGAAGAAAAGCTTTTCAAAAGAGAATAGCCATTACTACAAACTAGCACGTTAAGCATAAAAGAATAAAGAAAGGGGACCTTGTCCTCCAAAGAGCTGAATTTGAAGCCTGAAGATCATCTTATGGAGTACTTCGGGCAAATTGGGACAGACCCTATTTGGTCCTCGAAGAAGTTTGACCAGGGGTCTATAGGCTCGGTAATACCGAAAGAGGAGAGTTGAAAAATACATGGCATTCAGAGTCCCTAAAAAAATTTTACACTTACAAGATTTTCTGGTTGAAAAATTGTACAAAAAACATCAAGGGAGG
This sequence comes from Aquilaria sinensis, assembly GCA_005392925.1. Lineage (NCBI taxonomy): Eukaryota > Viridiplantae > Streptophyta > Magnoliopsida > Malvales > Thymelaeaceae > Aquilaria > Aquilaria sinensis. Next base: position 33,320 of record SMDT01002166.1, read on the forward strand.
TGTGACCAAAGGCTGTAATTTGCTATGACCAAACATGGTTCCCTCCGAGAGGCATCAACCGAACATGGTTAAGCCCAAAAGTGGAAAGCTGAAAGTGGTTGTTTCCTAAATTACATAAGTGAATTCCCATACTTAGAAAAATTTTCAAGGTGGTCAAGTCCGAAGGTGTCTAACCGAATGAGGCTTTTTCGAAAGGTGCCTATGTGTAAACTAATACATTTTTACCAAACCATGGTGACCAAACATGTTCACTTCCGAGGGAGAAAATTAAACATATTTTTTTCTGAGGGGGGAAACCGAACATGGTCATTTTCAAAGGGGCATTCGTGAAAATAGGCAGACTTTGCAAAGTAAATTAAAATCAACTGAACATGATTGGAAAAAGGCACTTAACAATTTCTTACACAGGTTAAGTTTTGCTGAGGATATTCAACCAAACATGTTTGTTCTTATAGATACCTACCTACTGCCCCGAAGGTCATTGACCGATAGTGGTCACGAAACCCCTCGGCCAAAGATAGTTGTGTGTTAAAGAATGAATATGATATCTAAAGACCAATCATGGATGTAGCCAAATTTTGAAGAAGAGAGAAATTTCATTAACACGTCATCACAAAATACAAGTAGCAGATTATAAGGGAAAGAAGAAAAAAGAAGCCTATTTGCGGTCCTGGTCACCTGTTGGCTCCTCAGCATCTTCGGCTTCCCCACCTTCGGTGTCGCCTTCTTCAGCAGCAACTTTTAGGGCCGAAGGTGGATTAGCTAGGAGATTGAGGAACTCTATCCTCAACCATTACCAGGATGGTCCTTTGGGGATGTCCAGGGCCGCCAAAAAGGAAATGTTGAGGTCATGAAATTTGGACAGAACTTGGTGACGAGCCAGGCAAAAACCGTCTTGATCAAAGGACTTAGTTGCCTAATTAGACTTAGCCTTCTCTGCATCCAAGTCCTCCAGTTCTCTCTTGAGGACCTCGACCTCCCTTTCCAACTTTTTCTTCTTTTTCTTCTTCTCCTTCTTTAGCCGATTGACCTCGACTTGGAGTTCGAAGTTAAGAGGAAAAGCCTTTGTAAGATCAGCAATGGCATTATCTTTCTCTTTTTGGAAAGCCTCATTTTCCAAGGACAAAGATATCACCTTCGCACTAAGGTCGGACATCTTCGACGAGAAGTCTTGAATCAGCTCCCCCTGGTTCTTAAGCACCTCCTCCCGGAGCTTAGCCAGATCCTCCTTGGCAACCTTATTAAGCTCACCATACTTAACGATCGAGCTGGCAAGGAGTTCCTTGGCCTTAGCCAAACTCTCCTCTGATCGACATCGGACCAAGGTTTGTTTAGCTGCCCAGTCCCGAAGGTACCCACTGTATACCAACAGTTGAAAGGGGAAAATTTTGAATAGGTGTCAAAAAGGAACTCAGAAAAGGAAGCTCAGAAATTGTCTTACAATTGTTTAGCCTGAAATCTTCTATTTGAGCAAGTAGGCACCCGAGACTCCTCCATTCGAGCCACCAAAAATATCTTACTTTCGGTGCCCGAATAGGCCAAATCCAAACAAAGCTAGGGTTTTTGCAAGTATTGCAAGAATCCTAATCCATATAGGTATCTCATACTATTTAATTTCAGGTTAATCTCATTAACCAATTAGTGTCATTTCTTCATAGACGCCATATGTTCATTACGAGTTCTGGTTTCATGCATCATGAATCAATCTAATTAATGATGCCCGAAAAGTAACTGAACACATAACATCATGCGATTCAACACTCAATCCCGATTTAGAGTTTCACTAGTAGCTCTGATACCACTGTTGGGTTTCGGGAGCCAAACAGCGCAGCAAAATTTAACCAAAACCCTCTAGGATCCAAGTGAAACAAGGTAAACCTGGTGTTAAAAAATTTTCATACCTAATTTTCGGTTGAGATCTTTCACTCAACTGTAGAGTCGAATCACAAAACTTGAACAGTTGACGTGTTCAAGCTCACTTTGGTATCCACACGAGCCTCTCGGGATCACCACGCTTCCACCACGTCCCGGCAGATGCATTTCTCTTGCGCTCGCAGTGCTAGCTTACGTCCTCCAAGGAATTGCAAGAGAAGGGTGTGGCTATCCTTTTTGGGAGGCTAGGGCAAGGAGACCTGTGAATTTCTCACTAGAAGTGCTATTTATAGTGAGACTCAACTTCCAGGCCTAATGGGTTTCAAAGCCCTAATCCAATTAGGATTTAATTTCGGGCTTAATAATGGCTCAACTATTGGGCCCATTATTAATACGAAATTATTGTGAAACCAAAACCCAAATTATTAGCCCACGCACTCTAATGATCCAAATAGCTCTATGTGTGCGACCCAATAGGCTCTTACCACGTTGGCAATGATCATAAATCACATTTATGATCATAAGCAATGAGCGGTGTCTAGCAACACATCATTGCTACCCAAGTAACAAGATTGTCGATGATTTGACTAAACCTTTATGATCATCACCGATATATGCCATTGTCCCTTTGTCCAAGATATCAAGACTAAGCACGAGACATGGAATGTGTCACTCTCATATAGCCCAATCTTTGGTTTCTTGATTACCGAGTAGACCAACTTAAACTGATGACATTGATATCGTATATCAACTCATCCGAGCATGGCCATGCCATTTTCTAAGTCTTACTCTATCAAGGGGCCCAAAGATATCACTCCCGTTACATAGGAGGGACAAATCCCATCTTGATCATACAAATCTCTCCGCACGATATGTGACATACCCAATGTCCTCCTTTAAGTTCACTCAGTTTGATGGGTTTTGGGAGCCAAACAGCGCAGCGGAAGATAACCGAAACCCTCCAGGATCCAAGTGAAACGGGGTAAACCGGGTGTTCGAAAATTTTCATACCTAATTTTCGGTTGAGATCTCTCACTCAACTGTAGAGTCGAATCACTAAACCTGAACAGTTGACATGTTCAGGCTCTCTATGGTATCCACACAAGCCTCTTGGGATCACCACGCTTCCACCGAATCCCGGCAGATGCGTTTCTCTTGCGCTCGCAGTGCTAGCTTGTGTCCTCCGAGGAATTGAAAGAGAAGAGTGCGGCTGCCCTTTTTGGAGGCTAGGGCAAGGAGACCTGCGAATTTCTCACTAGAAGTTGTATTTATAATGAGACTCAACTTCTAGGCCTAATGGGTTTCAAAGCCCTAATCCAATTAGGCTTTAATTTCGGGCTTAATAATGGCTCAACTATTGGGCCCATTATTAATACGAAATTATTGTGAACCCAAAACCCAAATTATTAGCCCATGCACTCTAATGATCCAAATAGCTCTATGTGTGCGACCCAATAGGCTCTTACCACGTTGGCAATGATCATAAATCACATTTATGATCATAAGCAATGAGCGGTGTCTAGCAGCACATCATTGCTACCCAAGTGACAAGATTGTCGATGATTTGACTAAACCTTTATGATCATCACCGATATATGCCATTGTCCCTTTGTCCAAGATATCAAGACTAAGCATGAGACATGGAATGTGTCACTCTCGTATAGCCCAATCTTTGGTTTCTTGATTACCGAGTAGACCAACTTAAACTGATGACATTGATATCGTATATCAACTCATCCGAGCATGGCCATGCATTTTTCTAAGTCTTACTCTATCAAGGGGCCCGAAGATATCACTCCTGTTACATAGGAGGGACAAATCCCATCTTGATCATACAAATCCCTCCACATGATATGTGACATACCCAATGACCTCCTTCAAGTTCACTCAGTTACGAGCAACAAAGGAAAGTATCAAAGTATGTGACTCACATGTAGGGAACCTTGATGATCTTAGGTCGAAGGACTACATATACCATGATCACTATGAGAATCACTTATGACACTCATATAACGATCCATGTAGTGTTCTCATGGTGGGTCGGTCCAGTACACAAGTTCTCCAACTTGTACCCATATGTAGACTACATATCTCATATTAGTCTCCACATATGCTAGTCATTATGTATTATTGCAACCTACTCCACAATAATACTAGACCAGGGACGTTTAAGAATATCATTATTCTAGGGTTACAATTATGTTTGTTAAGTTACGCAGAAACAAAACAACAAACATAATTGCTGGATTAATGCCTTAATAAAATATCATGACTCAATGTGCAAAAAATACAATCATCTCATGATTGGCTTTTGGGCACAACACTAACAATCTCCCACTTGCACTAAAAGCCAATCATCCATGTATCTAATACCAATGGACCTAGAATGGCTATCATGCTTTTGCTGCGTAAGGGGCTTTGTCAGTGGATCAGCAATGTTGCTGTCTGTCGAAGTCCTGCATATCCTTACATCACCCCTCTCGATGATCTCCCTGATGAGATGATAGCGTCGGAGTATGTGTTTGGATCGCTGGTGAGATCGAGGTTCCTTAGCCTGTGCGATTGCTCCATTGTTGTCACAATAGAGCTCTATCGGGTCGGCAATGCTTGGAACCACTCCAAGTTCAGTGATGAACTTCTTGATCCAAACTGCCTCCTTCGCAGCATCAGAGGCGGCAATGTACTCAGATTCTGTTGTAGAGTCAGCTACTGTCTCTTGCTTTGAACTCTTCCAGCTCACAGCACCACCACCAATACAAAACACATAACCAGATTGTGATCTAAAATCATCCTTATCGGATTGGAAGCTTGCATCGGTGTAACCCCTTACAACGAGCTCATCTTCACCTCCAAAGACCAAGAATGCATCCTTAGTCCTTCGTAAGTACTTAAGGATGTTCTTAACAGCTGTCCAGTGACTCTCACCGGGGTTTGATTGGTACCTACTCATCATGCTCAAAGCATATGAGACATCAGGACGAGTACATATCATGGCATACATGATAGATCCAATTGCTGAAGCATATGGAATCTTACTCATGCGCTCTCTCTCCTCGGGTGTACTCAGACACTGAGATCTAGAAAGAGTTATACCATGTGACATGGGCAAGAATCCTTTCTTGGAATCTTGCATGCTAAACCTCTTTAGCACCTTGTCAATATATGTACTTTGACTTAGGCCAAGAAGCTTTCTAGATCTATCTCTATAGATCCTGATGCCTAACACATAGGCTGCTTCACCCAAGTCCTTCATAGAGAAACATTTCCCTAGCCAAGTCTTCACAGACTGTAGCTTAGGAATGTCATTCCCGATGAGTAGTATGTCATCTACATACAACACCAAGAAGACAATAGCGCTCCCACTAACCTTCTTGTAGACACAAGGTTCATCTTCATTTTTGATAAAACCAAACTCTTTGATTGCATCATCAAAATGAAGATTCCAACTTCGAGAAGCTTGCTTCAGTCCATAAATGGACCTTTGCAACTTGCACACTTTATTGGCATTCTCAGGAGTGACAAAACCCTCAGGTTGTGTCATGTACACATCCTCAAGTAGCTTTCCATTTAGGAATGCAGTTTTGACATCCATTTGCCATATCTCATAATCATAGTGTGCAGCAATAGCAAACAAAATTCGGATGGATTTAAGCATAGCAACTGGTGAAAAAGTTTCATCATAGTCAATACCATGAATTTGCTTGAAACCTTTTGCAACCAATCGTCCCTTAAAGGTAATCACATTACCATCCATGTCAGTTTTCTTCTTGAAAACCCATTTGCACCCTATGGGTTTTACCCCTTCAGGTGGGTCAACCAAAGTCCATACTTGGTTTTCATACATGGATTCCATCTCGGATTTCATGGCCACTAGCCACTTCTCAGAGTCAGGCCCCGACATAGCTTGTTGGTAGGTTGTGGGCTCATCCTGATCCATGAGCATCACATCACCAGTGTGAGTCATGAGAAATCCATATCTCTCGGGCTCACGCCGAATCCTACCAGACCTACGTGGGCTCTGTGCTACAGGAACAGACTCTTGAACCACAACATCTTGTGGTGTCTGTTCAGGTTCCATTTCAGGTTCGATGTCTCCTTGTTGTTCTTGAATTTCTTCAAGTTCTACTTTCCTCCCACTAGTTCCTTTAGAGATAAACTCTTTCTCCAAAAAGACACCAGTTCGAGCAACAAACACTTTTTGCTCAGAAGGATTGTAGAAATAGTAACCCTTTGTTTCTTTAGGATACCCAACAAAAAGGCATTTTTGAGATTTGGGCCCTAGTTTGTCAGAGGATTGACATTTCACATAAGCGTCACAGCCCCAAATCTTCATAAAAGACAAATTGGGACGCCTCTCACTCCATATCTCATATGGTGTCTTTTGAACCGATTTAGATGGAACTCGGTTTAGTGTAAAAGTGGCTGTCTCTAGAGCATGTCCCCAAAAGGAGTTTGGAAGGTCAGCTTGACTCATCATAGAGCGAACCATGTCTAACAGAGTTTGATTTCTCCTTTCAGATACACCATTCCATTGAGGTGTACCTGGTGGAGTGAGTTGTGATACTATACCACACTCCTTCAGATAGTCAAGGAATTCTCGATCCAAGTACTCTCCACCTCGATCTGATCGAAGCACTTTGATACTCTTCCCGAGTTGATTCTCTACTTCATTCTTGAATTCTTTGAACTTTTCAAAGGATTCTGACTTGTGTCTCATGAGATACACATAGCCATATCTGCTGAAGTCATCAGTGAAAGTAATGAAGTATTGGAAACCTCCTCTAGCTTGTGTAGACATAGGGCCACATACATCACTATGTATGAGTCCTAGTAAGTCATTAGCCCTTTCACTTTGCCCTGTGAATGGGGCTTTGGTCATCTTGCCCAACAAACATGACTCACATGTCTCATATGATTCAAAATCAAATGAGTCCAAGAGTCCATCCTTATGGAGCTTGGATATGCGGGTCTCATTTATATGGCCCAAGCGACAGTGCCAGAGATAGGTCGGGTTTGAATCATTTAATCTGACCTTCTTGGTATTCACATTATAGATTGGATCTTTGAGGTCTAGAACATACAACCCATTGCTAAGTTGAGCACTACCATAAAAGATTTCATTCAAATAAATAGAACAACATTTGTCCTTTATTATAAATGAAAAACCTTTCTTGTCCAAACAAGAAACAGAAATCAAATTTCTACTAATAGTAGGCACAAAGTAGCAGTTGTCTAATTCTAAAACTAATCCACTAGGTAAAGTGAGAACATAAGTCCCTACGGCTAAGGCAGCAACCCTTGCTCCATTTCCAACACGTAGGTCCACTTCACCTCGGGCCAATCTTCTACTTCTACTTAGATCCTGCACATTTGCACAAATGTGAGATCCACATCCAGTATCCAATACCCAAGATGAGGAAGTAGAAAAGTTAGCCTTTATAACAAAAATACCTGAAGTGGAAGTCTTACTTCCCTTTTCCTTAGCAAGTTCTTCAAGATAGAGCTTGCAGTTGCGCTTCCAGTGTCCAGGTTGCTTACAATGGAAGCACTCCCCTTCCTTTGCCACACCACCCTTTGGTTTCAGTGTAGCTGAAGAAGAACTACCATTGGACTTTCCATTAGCTTTATCCTTCTTCTTGTTGGCTTTTCCTTTTCCCTTGCCTTTTTGAAAAATCAAAATGGGTTTAGCCTTCTTAAGGTTTTGCTCAGCAGTTCTCAACATGTTGAGCAATTCAGGGAGGGACTTGTCAAGGTCGTTCATGTTATAGTTCATGACGAACTGACTGTAGCTTTCAGGCAATGATTGCAAGACTACATCAATAGCCAACTCTTTCTGAAGAGCAAATCCCAAATTCTCAAGATTCTCAATGTACCCAATCATCTTGAGCACATGAGGACCCACGGGACTTCCCTCAGACATCTTGCACTGAAATAATGCCTTAGAGGTCTCAAACCTCTCATGCCTAGCTTGCTCTTGAAAAAGCATTTTGAGATGTTCGATCATATCGAACGCCCCCATGTTCTCATGTTGCTTCTGAAGCTCAGATTCCATGGTAATAAGCATGAGGCATGCAACATCCAAAGCATCATCAGAATGCCTCTTGTGAGCATCCCTTTCAGCTCTTGGAGCAGTGGCAGCAGGCTCATTCGGAATGGGCTGCTCTAGGACATAAGCCTTTCTCTCTTGTTTGAGGACTATCCTCAGGTTTCGGTACCATTTGAGAAAATTGGTCCCATTCAGTTTTTCCTTCTCAAGGATCGATCGCAACGAAAGTGTCGATGTGTTTTGTGCCATGGTTATCTACAACAGTAAATATGCAGTGTAAGAGTCATGTATTTTAATTCATTTAATAAGGACTTTTATTAAATGATACTCCCACTATTTTCCTCAAAATAATAACCCTCGATATTATTTCAGAACACCTCGGTGCTAAGGTATTCTAGTGGGCCAAGATCCATATTTGACCACAACCTGAGTCAGCTTTGGCTTTTCTCTCAAGTTACAGCTATTTAGGTAGGCAACTCCTTGCGAATTGCATCTTATGCAACTCTTGGATAGTTGGGTGAACAGCACTTGTCCAAGCTCATCTCATGAGCTTAAGCCCAACTCTATGCCTCTAAGTCCCTAATCCTATTAGGATGACTTAGTTAAGTCAAACCCAAAGTTAGCAGTTTGGATATGATTATTATCCCATTGCGCCTTACCAAGATGAACATAGGTGCTTTGCTTTGGAAAACTCACCTAATGTTGATCAAAGTCTTGACGAGTGCCAACATTTGGAAGGCATCACATTTAATGACTTAATATTTGTTTGAGGGATTTTTCTTTTGATCTCACCAATTTGTTATCTCCGGCTATTTTATACATGCATAACATACAAATATAAAACATGCATCTCATGCTTACAAGAAAATAAATGTGACATGGTTATAGCCCAAACTATGTGATATTCTCAAGCCAATGAGAATAGCATAAAATCCTAAGAAAAGAAAATAGTCTTCACAAGCTCCTTTTCTTCCATTCTTGGTTGCCTTTTTTGTTGTCACCTCCTTGGACATACCACCTTGGATGATCCCATAATATACCATTACATCAATAATAGGAATATTGAGTTACATTCTATTAGTGTTGTGCCCAAAAGCCAATCATGAGATGATTGTATTTTTGCACATTGAGTCATGATATTTTATTAAGGCATTAATCCGGCAATTATGTTTGTTGTTTTGTTTCTGCGTAACTTAACAAACATAATCGTAACCCTAGAATAATGATATTCTTAAATGTCCCTGGTCTAGTATTATTGTGGAGCAGGTTGCAATAGTACATAACGACTAGCATATGTGGAGACTAATATGAGATATGTAGTCTACATATGGGTACAAGTTGGAGAACTTGTGTACTGGACCGACCCACCATGAGAACACTACATGGATCGTTATATGAGTGTCATAAGTGATTCTCATAGTGATCATGGTATATGTAGTCCTTCAACCTAAGATCATCAAGGTTCCCTACATGTGAGTCACATACTTTGATACTTTCCTTTGTTGCTCGTAACTGAGTGAACTTGAAGGAGGTCATTGGGTATGTCACATATCATGCGGAGGGATTTGTATGATCAAGATGGGATTTGTCCCTCCTATGTAACGGGAGTGATATCTTCGGGCCCCTTGATAGAGTAAGACTTAGAAAAATGCATGGCCATGCTCGGATGAGTTGATATACGATATCAATGTCATCAGTTTAAGTTGGTCTACTCGGTAATCAAGAAACCAAAGATTGGGCTATACGAGAGTGACACATTCCATGTCTCGTGCTTAGTCTTGATATCTTGGACAAAGGGACAATGGCATATATCGGTGATGATCATAAAGGTTTAGTCGAATCACCGACAATCTTGTCACTTGGGTAGCAATGATGTGTTGCTAGACACCGCTCATTGCTTATGATCATAAATGTGATTTATGATCATTGCCAACGTGGTAAGAGCCTATTGGGTCGCACACATAGAGCTATTTGGATCATTAGAGTGCATGGGCTAATTATTTGGGTTTTGGTTTCACAATAATTTCATATTAATAATGGGCCCAATAGTTGAGCCATTATTAAGCCCGAAATTAAAGCCTAATTGGATTAGGGCTTTGAAACCCATTAGGCCTGGAAGTTGAGTCTCACTATAAATACAACTTCTAGTGAGAAATTCGCAGGTCTCCTTGCCCTAGCCTCCCAAAAGGACAGCCGCACTCTTCTCTTGCAATTCCTTGGAGGACGCAAGCTAGCACTGCGAGCGCAAGAGAAACGCATCTGCCGGGACACGGTGGAAGCGTGGTGATCCTGAGAGGCTCGTGTGAATACCATAGAGAGCCTGAACACATCAACTGTTCAGGTTTAGTGATTCGACTCTACAGTTGAGTGAGAGATCTCAACCGAAAATTAGGTATGAAAATTTTGGAACACCCGGTTTACCCCATTTCACTTGGATCCTAGAGAGTTTTGGTTAAATTCCGCTGCGCTGTTTGGCTCCCAAAACCCATCAGTAGTATCAAAGCTACTGGTGAAACCCTAAATCAGGATTGATGTTGAATCGCATGATGTTATTTGTTCGGTTCCTTTTCATCCACGATTAATTAGATTGATTCATGATGCATGAAACCAGAACTCGTAATGAACATATGACGTATATGAAGAAACGACACTAATTGGTTAATGAGATTAACCCAAAATTGAATGGTATGAGATACCTATATGCATTAGTAATCCTGCAATAGTTGAAAAAACACTAGCTTGTTTGGATTCGGCCTGTTCGGGCACTGAAAGTAAGGTATTTTTGGTTGCTCGAATGGAGGAGTCTCGGGTGCCTACTTGGTCGAAATAGAAGATTTCAGGCTAAGCAGTTGTAAGACAATTGGCAAGCATTAGGATTCTTGCAATAGTTGCAAAAACCCTAGCGGAACCACCGCCCGCTGACCGGCCAGCGGGACCGCCGTATGCGAAGCGCCACATAAATAAAAACTGGTTAATCAATGCATGAAAATTGGCATGCATCTTTATTGAATGAGATTTGACATGATATGCTGATTGGTGTTTGAAGCACGGTGCATGGTTATAGCCCTTGATTGGTTGTACTTGTAAATACGGCCTGCGAGTCGTGCCTTCTCTTATCACTCTGATTGTACATTTCCTTCTTACCTTACTCCCCTTGAATGTAACTCAAGGTTTCTATTATTGATGTAATTGTGCATTATGGGATCATCCAAGGTGGTATGTCCAAAGAGGTGACAACAAAAGGGCAACTAAGAAAGGAAGAAAAGGAGATTGTGAAGTCTTTTTTCTTTTCTTAGGCTTTTATGATATTCTCATTGGCTTGAGAATATCACATAGTTTGGGCTATAACCATATCACGTTTATTTTCTTGAACGCATAAGATGCATGTTTTATATTTGTATGTGATGCATGTATAAGACAACCGGAGATAACAAATTGGTGAGATCAAAAGAAAAATCCCTCAAACAAATATTAAGTCATTAAATGTGATGCCTTCCAAATGTTGGCACTCGTCAAGACTTTGATCAACATTAGGTGGGTTTGCCAAAGCAAAGCACCTATGTTCATCTTGGTAAGGCGCGATGGGATAATAGTGATATCCAAACTGCTAACTTTGGGTTTGACTTAACTAAGTCATCCTAATAGGATTAGGGACTTAGAGGCATAGAGTTGGGCTTAAGCTCATGAGATGAGCTTGGACAAGTGTTGTTCACCCAACTATCCAAGAGTTGCATATATGATGCAATTGGCAATTGGCAAGGAGTTGCCTACCTAAATAGCTGTAACTTGAGAGAAAAGCCAAAGCTGACTCAGGTTGTGGTCAAATATGGATCTTGGCCCACTAGAATACCTTAGCACCGAGGTGTTCTGAAATAATATCGAGGGTTATTATTTTGAGGAAAATAGTGGGAGTATCGTTTAATAAAAGTCCTTATTAAATGAATTAAAATACATGACTCTTACACTGCATATTTACTGTTGTAGATAACCATGGCACAAAACACATCGACACTTTCGTTGCGATCGATCCTTGAGAAGGAAAAACTGAATGGGACCAACTTTCTCAAATGGTACCGAAACTTGAGGATAGTCCTCAAATAAGAGAGAAAGGCTTATGTCCTAGAGCAGCCCATTCCGAATGAGCCTGCTGCCACTGCTCCAAGAGCTGAAAGGGATGCTCACAAGAGGCATTCTGATGATGCTTTGGATGTTGCATGCCTCATGCTTATTACCATGGAATATGAGCTTCAGAAGCAACATGAGAACATGGGGGCGTTCGATATGATCGAACATCTCAAAATGCTTTTCCAAGAGCAAGCTAGGCATGAGAGGTTTGAGACCTCTAAGGCATTGTTTCAGTGCAAGATGTCTGAGGGAAGTCCCGTGGGTCCTCATGTGCTCAAGATGATTGGGTACATTGAGAATCTTGAGAATTTGGGATTTGCTCTTCAGAAAGAGTTGGCTATCGATGTAGTCTTGCAATCGTTGCCTGAAAGCTACAGTCAGTTCATCATGAACTATAACATGAATGACCTTGACAAGTCCCTCCCTAAATTGCTCAACATGTTGAGAACTGCTGAGCAAAACCTTAAGAAGGCTAAGCCCATTTTGATGGTTCAAAAGGGCAAGGGAAAGGGAAAAGCCAACAAGAAGAAGGATAAAGCTAATGGAAAGTCCAATGCTAATTCTTCTTCAGCTGCACTAAAACCAAAGGGTGGTGTGGCAAAGGAAGGGGAGTGCTTCCATTGTAAGCAACCTGGACACTGGAAGCGCAATTGCAAGCTCTATCTTGAAGAACTTGCTAAGGAAAAGGGAAGTAAGACTTCCACTTCAGGTATTTTTGTTATAGAGGCTAACTTTTCTACTTCCTCATCTTGGGTATTGGATACTGGATGTGGATCTCACATTTGTGCAAATGTGCAGGATCTAAGTAGAAGTAGAAGATTGGCCCGAGGTGAAGTGGACCTACGTGTTGGAAATGGAGCAAGGGTTGCTGCCTTAGCCGTAGGGACTTATGTTCTCACTTTACCTAGTGGATTAGTTTTAGAATTAGACAACTGCTACTTTGTGCCTACTATTAGTAGAAATTTGATTTCTATTTCTTGTTTGGACAAGAAAGGTTTTTCATTTATAATAAAGGACAAATGTTGTTCTATTTATTTGAATGAAATCTTTTATGGTAGTGCTCAACTTAGCAATGGGTTGTATGTTCTAGACCTCGAAGATCCAATCTATAATGTGAATACCAAGAAGGTCAGATTAAATGATTCGAACCCGACCTATCTCTGGCACTGTCGCTTGGGCCATATAAATGAGACCCGCATATCCAAGCTCCATAAGGATGGACTCTTGGACTCATTTGATTTTGAATCATATGAGACATGTGAGTCATGTTTGTTGGGCAAGATGACCAAAGCCCCATTCACAGGGCAAAGTGAAAGGGCTAATGACTTACTAGGACTCATACATAGTGATGTATGTGGCCCTATGTCTACACAAGCTAGAGGAGGTTTCCAATACTTCATTACTTTCACTGATGACTTCAGCAGATATGGCTATGTGTATCTCATGAGACACAAGTCAGAATCCTTTGAAAAGTTCAAAGAATTCAAGAATGAAGTAGAGAATCAACTCGGGAAGAGTATTAAAGTGCTTCAATCAGATCGAGGTGGAGAGTACTTGGATCGAGAATTCCTTGACTATCTGAAGGAGTGTGGTATAGTATCACAACTCACTCCACCAGGTACACCTCAATGGAATGGTGTATCTGAAAGGAGAAATCAAACTCTGTTAGACATGGTTCGCTCTATGATGAGTCAAGCTGACCTTCCAAACTCCTTTTGGGGACATGCTCTAGAGACAGCCACTTTTACACTAAACCGAGTTCCATCTAAATCGGTTCAAAAGACACCATATGAGATATGGAGTGGGAGGCATCCCAATTTGTCTTTTATGAAGATTTGGGGCTGTGACGCTTATGTGAAACGTCAATCCTCTGACAAACTAGGGCCCAAATCTAAAAAATGCCTTTTTGTTGGGTATCCCAAAGAAACAAAGGGTTACTATTTCTACAATCCTTCTGAGCAAAAAGTGTTTGTTGCTCAAACTGGTGTCTTTTTAGAGAAAGAGTTTATCTCTAAAGAAACTAGTGGGAGGAAAGTAGAACTTGAAGAAATTCAAGAACAACAAGGAGACATCGAACCTGAAATGGAACCTGAACAGACACCACAAGATGTTGTGGTTCAAGAGTCTGTTCCTGTAGCACAGAGCCCACGTAGGTCTGGTAGGATTCGGCGTGAGCCTGAGAGATATGGATTTCTCATGACTCACACTGGTGATGTGATGCTCATGGATCAGGATGAGCCCACAACCTACCAACAAGCTATGTCGGGGCCTGACTCTGAGAAGTGGCTAGTGGCCATGAAATCCGAGATGGAATCCATGTATGAAAACCAAGTATGGACTTTGGTTGACCCACCTGAAGGGGTAAAACCCATAGGGTGCAAATGGGTTTTCAAGAAGAAAACTGACATGGATGGTAATGTGATTACCTTTAAGGGACGATTGGTTGCAAAAGGTTTCAAGCAAATTCATGGTATTGACTATGATGAAACTTTTTCACCAGTTGCTATGCTTAAATCCATCTGAATTTTGTTTGCTATTGCTGCACACTATGATTATGAGATATGGCAAATGGATGTCAAAACTGCATTCCTAAATGGAAAGCTACTTGAGGATGTGTACATGACACAACCTGAGGGTTTTGTCACTCCTGAGAATGCCAATAAAGTGTGCAAGTTGCAAAGGTCCATTTATGGACTGAAGCAAGCTTCTCGAAGTTGGAATCTTCATTTTGATGAAGCAATCAAAGAGTTTGGTTTTATCAAAAATGAAGATGAACCTTGTGTCTACAAGAAGGTTAGTGGGAGTGCTATTGTCTTCTTGGTGTTGTATGTAGATGACATACTACTCATCGGGAATGACATTCCTAAGCTACAGTCTGTGAAGACTTGGCTGGGGAAATGTTTCTCTATGAAGGACTTGGGTGAAGCAGCCTATGTGTTAGGCATCAGGATCTATAGAGATAGATCTGGAAAGCTTCTTGGCCTAAGTCAAAGTACATATATTGACAAGGTGCTAAAGAGGTTTAGCATGCAAGATTCCAAGAAAGGATTCTTCCCCATGTCACATGGTATCACTCTGATGCCCTTTGGCATCTCCTTAGTGTGTCATGGTGAAGGCGGCAGGAACCCGTAGAAATGGTGGTAGGCCCGGGACAAGCACAGCTGAGAATATCACCTGAAAATGACATGAAGCAAGGGTTAGGAGGTCCCGAGAATGTTTTTCCGCGGAGGAGCCTCCGACTCCCAAGTGAGTATTTTTGAGGTAATGAGACGATTAAAGAGCAGAGATGTATTTTATCTCAAATTAATGTTCCCCCCCTTACCTGGAATAATTACCAAGTATGTATAGGGGGATGAATTATAGTAGTCCTTCTCGGTTGGTTGGCCCAGATCATGAAATGTGTTCGGCAAGATGCGTTCCACATCTTTTGGTCAATAGAGGACTCCTAGTCAGCATGGGCTGCCAGTGTAAGGCTCTGAGATGACCCGAAAGTGACGTGCTGGGGTGTCCCTGCAGGCGGCGTGTCAGGACGCGGCTAGGGGGCGGATTATCGGGGATATGTCAGAGGCTCCTTAAATGCTCGATAAATGCTCCATCAATGCTCCTACCGTACTCCCGAAGTGTCCATCGGTAGAAGAGACCTTTCCGGAGAACTTGTCTCCCGAGGTCACTTTTGATATTGCAGGAATGTACCTCCCGAAGGTGACCTTTCCCACGGACACCCCCACTTCCGGGGGTAGCCTGTCCGTCCCTCGAGGTCCGCATTGTCGCTTCCCGGCATGAAGAAATGCCGAGACCGGATTTCCCGAGGTCGAACATCCTTCCTTCTATGGTGGGTGATCTCTATTCCGAGGTTGGTGCTTTGCTTGAACCCGCGCCTCCGAAGGGTTATCAGCACTTTGGCTATCACATGCCCCCTCCTGGGAAGTTGAAGCGGAGACTTCAGCTTCATGCTTTTTGGGAAGGCATTTTTACCGAACTTGTGGTTGGAGTTTTACTCAAGAAGTTGCCCTTTTTCAGAAGGCATTCCTTCATAGCCGAGGTACCTTTCCCTAGTTATGTGGTCTCAAGGTACACGCAGCTTTGGCTTTTGCTTTCTTCTACTACAGGTTCCTGAACCGTCGCACCCTTTGGTCAAACATGTCAGTTATGGATAAGCGTTCCTGGGTTTTCGCGATGTCAGAGGGACGTGCCCTAGTTCTTCGCATTGGATGACACGTGGCCGCTGGTGGATGGCGGGGTAGTTATGCCTGTCACGCTTTAATCGCGTCTCTTCGCCTTTCAGGAGTAGTAATGAGTTTGTTGCACTTTCGAGGGATAATAATGACGACATTTCATTTATCCTCCTTGGTCTATAAAAGTACCTTTTGGCTCATTCTTTGCCTCACTCTTTGCTTTTGCTCTCATCTGCTCTAGAGCCTTTTTTTGCCTTTTCCCTTCTTTTCAGCGGCGGTTTCTACGGCGGAGTGATTTCCGGCAATTTTTGCGACCGCGTTCAGTAATTTTAGCAAGACCTTCGGTGGGTGCTCCCTTTTATAACTCTTTTCTCTTATTTCTTTCGAGGCCATTTTTCCTAGGTCTCTTTGTTCCCTTACCCTTCCGGAGTCATCCTTCTTTTTGTGAGAAATGTCTGACCTGACCCCGTTGCCAGTTGTTCGAGCTCTCCCCGAGAGTTTTCTTCCTCTCGAATCTCATCCTTACGCTACCACTCCGGAGAAGGTGAAGAAGTGGATGGCCAAGTATTACCTTCCTTTTTACCTTGCCTCGAGGTTGCCCATCCTGGGTACCTACGGCTTTATGCCGTGTTTGCATGAGGTTACCGTTTACCGAGCTCAACTGAAAGCCGGTCTTCGGTACCTTCCTCACCGCATGATCTGCGAATTTTGCGATTTCCATTGGATCGTCGTGAACCAACTTCCCCAAAATTCTTACTCCTACTTCAACTCTTTTCT
>SMDT01002167.1:0-50033 GCA_005392925.1 Aquilaria sinensis
TTGAGAGGCTACTTAGTCATGGGCTAAGTAGTTCGATTAGATAGGTTACTTGGTCGAGAGAACCAAGTAATCCAACTGACCCTAACGATGACATTGGATATATAAGGGGGGAGTTTGTAATGCCCCCATATTCTACATGGGTGAATTGTGAGAAGCCTTATGTGCATATATAGGCTTCAATTTCATAACATAAACACCTAACGCTTATCCATTTCTAAAGGATAGCCCATGTGGTATGGGCAGATATTTTGTTGACCGATTCTGGACTTAGGTCATCATAGATATTCATTATAAAACTCAAGAAAAAATAAATTTTTATAATAAGTGTGACATAAATATGGGTTGTGATGTCAAAGAGTAAACGTTGAGTTTTCCTAAAGACATATAACTATAACTAACTGCACATTGCTAAAATTTTGACTCCACTATTGACTTTTAATAAAAAAATATACTCATTTATATGACAAATAAACATGCCTAAAAATATGGTTATCAATTTATTTACTTTTTGAACCTTAAATATTTTGACTAGAAATTAAAAGCACAACTACATATCTATATATATATCTATATTTATATCTATATATAATAAAAAGTGCAAAGATATAAAGTGACTAAACCTTAAATTATAATTTATTATTTTTCCTTTTACGTACTAGGATTTTTTTTCTATTTTAAGGATTCTAATTTTCTATGGTTTACTAATTATATTATAGGAACAATGGATCAGACTGGGTTTAAAACCTAAGTGATGTGAGTATAATTTATAAATCAACCTAAAAAGATAAAATAAAATGAAGGGAAAGTGTAAGTTTGAAACCTTGGGGCAAATGCATTTTTTATTAAAACTCAAAAGTGAGGTAATTAAGCATTTTAGTAGTACATAGTTACTTATAGTTATATGTCTTTGAAAAACTTAATGTTTACTTGCAAAGTCTATACTTTAACATCATGGCTCAAATTTATCATCTTATTTATTAAAAGAAATTTATTTTTTATTAAGTTTCTTATTGAATGTCTCATCTGTGGACTTAGCATATTTTTTTTTTATTTTAACAGAACCTCAAAACATTTATTAAAAACTTAGCTTACGTATCTTTAAAAAGTTAAAATTATGCTAATACTTTAATGGTAAATACATTTAATTGTTTGAGCCAACTAATATAAGATCTTTGTTTAATCATTAGCTTTTTTAATCTAAAATATAAAAATTAAGATAAAACTTATCAACTTAAATTTTAATAAAATTTCTAATTACATAATATCATTAAGCCAATTAAATTAAAATCATTTCTCAGCATAAAGCATACTATTAATTTTAAATTTTACACTAAGAAGAGAAATTTTGACATCTCTAATAAGATATTGAATGTACGATAATGAAATGTTTATAAATATTCTACCCTCAAAAATAAAAATTCTATCATTTTTTTACAGCCAGTATTACTTATAGCATATTCTATATTATTATTAGTATTATTATTATTGTTGTTGTTGTTGTTGTTGTTGTTGTTGTTATTTAAAATAAATAGAAATCAAATACAATGAGTAAACTATTATAATGGATGCTACTGAGGATAGTTATGATGACATATTATAATAAAACAATTTTAAATAAACAAACCTAAACTAAAAAAAATAAAATCATTTTTGCTACCATTTATTTTGAACAAGATAATTAGAACTTTAAAATTTTTTATTAATTAATAAGTAATATTTAATAATATATTTCAAAAAGTACAAGGTCACCAAAATGTTGAATGACTTTTTTATCCTTATGTTATAAGTTATTTTATTTTTTAATGATAACCAAAATTTTTTTATTTATTTAATGGGAGCTATATTAGCACTAGAAAACTAAAAAGAACTTTTAAGTTGCCACTAAATTTTATTTTTGCTTAAGACTTCCACATTCCTTGAAAGAAAAATAAATAAATTCCTATGATATGTATTGAGGGAGTATACGGTTTTTACTATGTTAAACTTCTTATTTTCTCATAAAGAGATTAAAGAATTAATATCTTTATTTTATATGCATGTTAATTGTTTTGTGGTTATAATGATTTTAACTTTTATCATGAACATTATACTTTCATGCAACACATGTGTTCTATCATTAGTATTAGAAAAATTATGAAAGTGACAAAATGTTAATCAACTTTTATACTCTTAAGATACTTTATTTTTTAATGAGACCCAAAATTTGGTATTGTATATTTATTAAAGGCATAATTAGCACTAGGACTCTAAGAGGAAAAGTAATATTAAAATATATTTAAAAAAATGAGGAAATACTTTATGGTTTATGGTTAGTTGAAACAAACAACTTGACTTTTTATCATTATATTATAGGTCATTTTACTCTTTTTGTAAGAACTAAAATTGACCATTTTTTGTAATCAGAAACATTTAGTCAGAATGTTAAGTATATATGTGAGTTATTAGATTCTTGAATGTTTTCCAAAACCTAGAAGATATCAAACCATATTTGTCATGTTTTTATGTTGGGTAAAGTATTTAGAGATTTGAACCTGGGCCATACTAAGTCCAACGCCCCTTTTTTTGTCACTTTTTTAATCTCTGTGCCAAATCAAATAAAGCAATATTTGTAGATAAAATGAGTATATATTACTCCAACTAAAAACTAAGGACATACTTAACTATAGTTTATATTTTTTATATCTATTATGTGCTTCTTTTTCATTTTTTTATGCCTTTGGTGTTGTTTTCTTAAACAAATTTATTGAAAGCTTTTTTTCTCTCTCATAAATATAGTATTTAATATTTTATTGAATTAATTAAAATTTTAATATATTTATAATATTTCAAATGTCTAAAAAAATCTATGGCAATTACATGCACTTTATATATAAAAACAATTAAAGTATACAAATATTAAATGGCCTTTTCACCCTTATATTATAATTTATTTTATTCTTTTAATGAAACCCAATTTTTTTTATTATCTATTTAATTGGAATTATGTATTAGAACTAAAACACTAAAATAGAACCTTAAATTGCCGCTAAATTTATTTTTTGTTACAAACTTTCTACTAACATTTTTTCTTTTCTTGTAGTAAACATGTTTCCCTTGGTTCTATATTACTATCGAATAATATATCAAGTACAACAAATATTTTTTGAAACTTAAAATTTCAACTTAACAAGCGTGACATAAGTTTGTTCTGCTATAACTTTTTCCCAACTTAATAAGTACCATCTTTGAATATAAAATTGTTATCAATTAATTTTTTTTTTCCAACTAGGATAAATATGTACTATATGAAAGCTTACATATCTGGTCTGTCTTAGAGAAATAGCATAATTCAAATATGACTCAAGCATCTTTTATGAAAAAAATAAAAAAATATAATTGTTGTAAAGGTCATTTTGAAATATTTTAGGACAAAAATTATTGGCTATTAGAATTAGTTGCTTATACTATAATAAGGGGGCTTTTAGCAGTAATTTTTTTAAATTTTTAAAAAAATTATAAGAATTATTTTTTTCCACATGGTCATCCCTTTTAATATTATAGCACAATTTTTTATTCTTACAAACTAATTCTTTTTCTATGCTAAATAGTATTAGGATATTTTTTATTTTTATTTTTTTTAAAGCCAATTAAATCGTACAAATTGTATCAAATTAGAAGTAATTTTTGTTTGACTATTATATTTCATGGTAGAGGCTCATAGCCTGAAAATAGTTTTAGAGTTGTTAAGAGATGAAGTGAATAAATTTATGTTCTAATTGCAAGTTTTTATTTTATTTAAAATTAAGCATAATAAAGAGAGAAGTTTGGCAGTTGTATGTCCCAAGGTCATAATTAAATTAAATAATTTTAGATCCTCACTATTTGTTTTAACCACATGGGGGATTACATGATAGAGGAAGAAATTGAAGGATTTTTATAAGGATATATAATAAATTTTGGTAGAACAAGAAAAATTTTCAACATGTACTCTACGTATTAGATCAAAATTTTATTCATTTTGATCCAAAATATATTTTTATTGGAATTTTATTATTATTTTATTGTCATAATGTTGAATTCCTATACAATCATATTTGACATTAATACACAAAATTCTTCAAATATGAAACATATTTTGAAAATTTCTAATTTTTTGAAAAATTTGTATTGTTATATTTAGTTTAATAAGTTAATATTTTTCTTTATTTGATTAATCAAAATTTTAATGTATTTATAATATTTAAAATGTAAACACATTTGTACCATTTATAAACTCTTTATATTAGGAAAATAAGATTAGTATTTGAAAAGGAAAAATAGAAAAGATCAGTAATTATTTTCTATGTTTTCTATAAGTTTTTTATGGCAAAAAAACTGAAAATTGCCACTAAATTTAAAATTTTATGCCAAACATGTCTTTAATTTATATGGTTATTAAACATGCCTAATAACAAGATATTTATGAACTTATTTACGTTTTAAACTTCATATATTTTTATCAAAAACTAAAAGTGAAACTCAATATCTGTATATATCTATATTTATATCTTTATATGATAAAAAGTTCAAAGATATAAAGTGACTAAACCTTAAATAATAAGTTATTAGTTTTCCTTTTAGGTACTATGAATTTATTCTATTTTAATGATTCTATTTTGCTATGATTGACTAATTATATTATATGAATAATGAGTAAAACTAGACTCCAAACCTCAATTATGTGAATATAATTTTTAAATTAATTGGTAAGTATGAATCACCCAAAAAGATAAAAAACTACACAACGCTTGCCATCAAGTTTTGGAACAATTATAATTACTCGACTATAAAATAGAGAATGTGCATAGATTTAAAAACTTGTGGTGAGTCAATTGGCAAATACAGAAGGCAGTAGAAGTTGATTGGAGAAAAGATAGTTGCTCGGGTAACATCAACGCAAGCAGGGGGCTAGCGTCTAGCGAAGCGGTTCTCAAGATATGCTCTTTGAAGGGCACAAAATAAATTCCACTCAACATTCCCTGATTCCCTGGCCATTTCTAATGATCAACATTCTATATATAATAATGAAAAGGCCATATGATTGAGGGCTTTATATTATTTTATACGCGGCAAAAGGTCACTTTTCCAATGACATGAAATGCCTCACCTTTAAGTATATTGTCTCTGAGAATTTTAAACTCTAAATATACGTGAAAGATGAGCTAAGACTATATAGATATAAAGTAAGTACCCTTAATATTAGGCGGATCAAGTATGGGACCGCTTATTAGACATCAATTGCATGTCCAATGTGCTTAGGCTAAGTGTCCATGAAAAACTAGCATACATGTAGTGTACACTGGCACTCCTCAATCCCATATCTATTATATCATTTGCTTTGACATGGATTTTAAAAAAGTGGGGAATATCTGTGCTGTTTAATTTTAATTTTAATCTTAATGTTCTGGACGTAAATCGAGAAAATTGAAAAAATGTGAATATTAAAATGCTAGTTGCAAGGATAGTACGTTGAAAGAGTTCACTAAATAGGAAAGGTTTGAAAATGTCTAAAATAAAATAAAATATAATAGTTTTGCCACGTATGAGTACTTTATCTATTTTTTTTTGTTTGTTTGGCAATTTTGGGAAAAGGACATTTGGGGACTTTCAACTCTAAAATCTTCATTAAGAACATCATTGTAAGGATGGAGGAGAAACTCAACTTTTGAAATGTGTTGCATTTTATGGGAGAAATGGAAGTATCCTTCTAAGCACAAACTTAGTAGTCGAGGAAGTATTGTAAAAGTTATTATTCCTCTAACATGAACTTAAAACACCTAATTAATATGATTTAGACACTGTTTGAAAATGAAGCAGTAATAGAACATCATATCTCATCAAAGCTTGAATTTTGATCTGCATTGCACATGCATATCCCCATGTCCAAGGTGAGATCGACAAGACAAGTGGTGTATTTACGGTCATTATGCTTAACAACTACGAATATTTATTTATGCCTATGGTTGATTTCCCTTAATTTCAAATAAAAAGCAAGATTTGGATTTAGGCTTCCTTTCCTGTCTTATTGTCGTATACTTTTTAAGGAGGAGACAAAGGAGGAGAGTGGAATGGAATGAGAAAAAGCAGATCCGATTTATGGGCTGTCTCTGTAGTGGGGTTTTTTGTTTCTATCTCCACAGACTCCACATTACATTCACATGAAATTCCACTTCCCTTAGATTCTCAAGTGATCAATTATTCAGAGGAAGAAAGCAAACTTGCTCTTACCTAGCTAGTGAGGTCAAGCTCAGCCCTGTTCAAGGTCAAACCTTCTGCTTTCTTGCTTGCCAATAATTCCCCCACCTCCATACATAAATGAGATGTTTGTGAATGAGGGAGACAATTGAACGTGTTATAGAAGTCATCACATGTAACGTTGTAGAATTGTTGAAGTCTCTATAGAACCCAAAATGATTTGGTGCGTGGAAGAGATTCAAACATTATAAGTAAGAGATTATAGATTTGATCTAGAACCTTATGTATGAAAAAGACTCGTTTGAGATGGATGAAGGATTTTCGGAGATGCAAGCGTTTGGTTTGAATTCCTTGGAGTTCAATAGTAAGGCCACATTTGTTAGTTCCCATGTAAATTAAGGGAGAGATTAGTATTACGAAGGATGAAATAAATTTAAGCATGATCAAATAGTAAACACGGCTAAAAGCAGAGCAGATAATTAGGAGGGTTGTTTGTTTCTATACTTGGTACTTGGATGACTCGAACCGTGACCTTTTGACTTGGGGGAGAATCCAACACACTGCTCTCCTGTACAACAATTTCCCTTGTGCAGTAACATTTAAATAGGAAAACTAGCAACTATCAGCGAAGAAAATGAAAGGGATCAGTAAATTGTAGTAGAAGTAATCCTTCCAAGGAAATTGGACGAGTAAAACGTAAAAGGTTTTATTTTTTTAAATTCATTAAGAGCAAATAGATTTAGTTGAGCTACCCAACACAACACGACCGGTCATCTTTTCCCCACTCAACGTTGGCATCTTTGATAAGGTTAGGATTCAATACAAGTTTACATGGAGAAATATATTATTACCTCCATCTGGTAAAGTTTGTCCTTTTTACTATTTACAGTAATTAATTCATAATTTTCTTTCTTTCAAAATTTCTTATATAAATATAAAATTTTATATGAAATCCTTGAAGACTCTAATTTATGAATATATTTTTTAAGAATTTTTTACAATATAAATTAATATGAATATATTTAAGTCAAAAAGGTAAAAAGATCAACCTGTCTGAAACAGAGAGAGTATTAATTAGGGAAATGAGCATACCAACTTTTACGGGGCAGAATGGCAACCAAACAAGCTTTTATATAACATATTAGAGGAAACGGACAAGTCAGCATTTGAATCCTGGACTTTCCTCATATCCCTCAGAGCCCTTAACCATAACGTTACATTGATTGGAATATGGTACTTTTTTTTCAATGTAAATGTCATTATCAATTAAGTAGGCCGATAATTTTAAAAGAGAGATCTTATCTTCAAAATATGATGGTAAAAGTAGGGAAAATACACATTTGTTGGTTGTTTGAGTATAAGGGGTTCGGATATCTCATGTACAGAAATGACTCGTTTAGAAAGTAGTTCATACGAACATCTTATATAAATATCATAACTTTTTAAAAGTACAAATAGATCAGGGCCATTAATGCAAATGAGATCTATGTAGGAGAATTCATGAGACCGTCTAAATGAATCGTAAGAGATATATCTGTCATCACAAAGAACAATAATGACAAATTGTCACATGGCAAATATCCCAGCTCATGCACCCGGTCGAGGGTACCCCATGTGCACACCGAAGGAAAAAAGGGAAGGAAAGAGAGAGAGGTACGGGAAATACATACAAGTAGTAGTTATGAGTGATGGCCTGCAGCAAAGGCGTGGCAAGAAAAAAAGGAAAGAGGAAGAGAGCAGGCTTTGGTTGTGAGCCATCCTGTTCCTGATGTCTGGCGCTTCGATTAACTTTCACTTTCTCTTTCGCTCTTCTGCTGCTTTTCGTCTTCATGCCTGTGATCCATTAAGAGGTCTGGTCACGTGACCACTGTTGCCTCTCTCCCTTACTTCCTTTGGCCGACAGTGGAACTCGCTTACCTCACAAATTAGCTCATATGAATGTTTGGTGTCAAAAAATATATATATAATCGTAATAAGAAAACAGAAAAAAGGAAAAGGAAACTCCAACTTTGATCTCTTAGGCCAAGAGTTAGTCATTTATTTATAAGAATTTTACTAAATATATTACAAAGTGTAAGCCCGATTGAATATAGAAAAGTTAATTTAGATTGCAGCATACAATATTTTGTGAAGTTTTTATACATTATAAATTTTGGTATTTTAGTATTACCATATTGACAAATTCCAACTTGGTAAGAATTATCATTTATTGAAATTGGTCAAGACAATATATATATATATATATATATTTGAGGTAAAACAACAATTATATTAAGAAATAACTGAATTCAATTACAAAGGGTAATGTTGAGGTCAATAGCAGACAATCTCATTCAGATAATTGAATACACTATAGAACTTAAAAAATGCGAAACATAAACAACAAAACAAGTCTCAAAAGAGGAAATCATAGATCTAATATAGTCTATCAAGAAACCAAACGGACATATCTAATTCCTCCACAATCCGTTGACAGCCCAGTACCTTAGCTTTCTTCAAGCCATGCAAGATGGCCAGAGCTTCTATAAAAGCATGTTGATCACACATGTTAAAAGAAACCAACACTATGTGGAATACTACTGCCTCATAATTGTGAAATACTAAATTGATGGAGCTTCTTTGGAGGGGTTAGGAGTGGCAGCATCAACATCAACCTTCAAATGGCCAGGCGGAAGTGGAGACCGTCTTGACAATGTTAGCAAAAAAAATTTGTTATACTCAAATATAAAATAGCGATTGAACCTCAAATTTAGGGAAAAAAAAAGAAGAAGAATCGAAAAGAAAAAAAAAAAGGTAGAAGCAGCCACAACCCATAATCACTTAAAACATTATCTTTTATTAAATACGAGTATTATATAATTCAATTTCGCTTATAAGAATAAAAAATGACAAGAAAAATGAAAACCAAAGACGTTGCGGTGACGCTTGCTCGTACCAGAAACCAAGGCGAAGTATTCGGCAGACCCGTGACTTTGGCCGAAAAAGGAACTTTGTCTGGATCTGTTTAGAAATTCCTTTACCCCTGGTCCAAAATTTAAACCAGCTTCTGATGTTCCCGACATGCATAATCTCAGCTTGGAGATATTCTATCTTGGATAAAGTTAAAGCTCAGGTTGGAGCAAAAAACAAAAGAAAAAAAAAAAAGAGGGTGCAAGAATAAAGTGCTCAGCAAATATGTATGTAAAATTTAAAAACAATGAGGTCAAATAGCATATTTTGTAAGAGTTTATATACCATATATGCAAGTTTCCCCAAGCTGTTGATTTATAGTAGGCTCCATTTTGTCTCGGTCCCCATTATGGGACAGTAGAAAGAGTGAAGAGAAGAAAATAGAGGACAACGAAAAGGTAAGAAGTGATCATCTTTTTTCCCTCATCCAACTTTTTTGAACAAAATAGTGTGCTTGCCCAGGAGATCTCACTAATCAGCACTGGTTTTTAACATATAGAGTTACTCCTCTTGTAATTTGGAGAACTTTTAAGGGTAGTCACTGACCAGAAATGCTAGGTTTGTGTATGCCAATCAACAACCTGAGGGTCCACTAAATCAAAATTTTCTGGCTGGGGACCAACATTGAGATGATCAGATTTAACAAGGGACGAAAAACTGATTAGGATGTGTAAAGAGTATGGTGACAGGTTACCTCCAAGTTTAGGCATCCAAAGCTTACGATGCGTCCCAGTTCGGGATATTTACAGTTGCTTCGTTTAACATCTTCACAAGGGTGGACTGCAGGCATGTACAGAAACATAACAAATTTAGTGACAAATGTATGATGAGAAACTAGGTTATACTCTCTTCTCACATCTATATATGTAAAACTGAATTAACAATAGCAATCACCCTAACATTTTCTTCCCTAGAGGTCTGTAAACAAGCCAAAAGTAACTTCCTTGGGTAAATTCCTGCGTACAAATCTGTTGCTCTAATGAGAACTGTGTTATGTATAACCTTGCAACAACAACTAAGTATTATTCCTAAAACAGGATAGTACTCCAGCTTGGATACGGATAAAACAATGACAAAACACTTCCAGGAAAACACATTAGCAAAAATTTGTGTGTCTCTGGCACTAATCTTCATTGCAAAAATTTGTGTGTCTCTGGCACTAATCTTCATTCTATCCTGCTATAGTGAACCGTATAATGCAATCTGAGGCAAGAACGAAGCTCAGTGACTGTGAGTGACTGCATTTTTATAAACTTCTTACCATGCCTCTCAAAGAAAACGAAAAATGACACTAAACAGATTCACATGGTGAACAAGAAAAGCTAGCTGGGCTGGATCTCCTTTAAAGGAATGAGATTTTTTCTTTAGAGTAAATCATGAATAATATTATTCTCCGTTTTCACTTTATCAGGTGTTTTCAGTTCATGTCAACCAAATCTATGAAAAATACAGTCGTCTAATCTTAACTAAATGAATTATTCTATATTTTCCTCTTGACATCAGGGTCTGTCTTGCCCCCATGTCGAGTAGCCAAATCAAGACTAGTCTTTTTCCATTATATACACATGTATAGATAAACTTTAGGTGATAAGAGATTGCTTATTGTATTAGAGCTAAGAATTCTATGGTTTCTGTTTAACAGAGTGCAAGCAGCCCCTCTATCAAAGCCTATTTTTGCGAGTGCCATAGATGATAGAAGAGCAACAACTTTGCTACTGATGGCATGGCATACTGAACTTCATCTGTCTTATTCGTCTATTTGGTCTACATCAAGTACATGCAGGTGGAACCATAGCTTGCAGACAAAGAGCATGCTAACATTTACAAAGTAAGATAATGAGATGTTGATACAAACATTAAATATCATTTAATACAACTTATGCAAATGTATAAAACAAGCAGTCATCTGTATCATGTCCACCCCCTAGCGAGTACGATGAACTCCTTTCTAAACAAAAGAATTCAGACATACCACACTTTCTGGAACTCCAGGAGGAGGCAAAGGAAGGTTTCTTGGGGGTGGTCCTCGTAGATATGATCTCTTGTCAAAGCGCCATTCACCAATTTTGTTATACATTAGCTCACCCTAAATGTTAGCACATTAGATAATTCTAAAAATTCAAGGACAAGTGCAACTGAGAAAAAATATGTAAGCAAGTCTCAATGAGATGTAACTGGAAGAAATGCAATGACCTTTCCTTCTTTTGAAAAAATGGTACCTTCATAGTGTAGTCACATCCATATGTGTAGTGAATTATGAACTTTTTGCCAATCTCCAAATCATATGGTGGCTGACATTAATGAAACAATCTATGAACACTGCATCAAACTATGAAGGAATGCCAGAAACCAATTTATGAGCGATCGAAAAGCTTCGGATGAGTGCCAGACCTGCAACATGAAGTCCTTCCGAAGAATATGTTGTACATCATGCAAAGCTGATGCGACAGCATAAGCATACCTTAGAACTCAGCAATATTAGCAACACCACCAACACACCATATCTAAAAGATTCAATACAGACATCAAGTTTTTTTGCACGGTTCTTACATTTCCAGCACCCATCCAAAAGCTTTATCAGTCTCAGGGTCATTTTTCATTTTCAAAGAAACATTCATCCATGTTGGAGCAATCTTTCCTAGCAGATCCTGTAGATGGGAATTTGATGGGAATTTGATTCTAATAATTGAAAAAGAAAGACATGAAATCCTGAATGTTTTCCTTGCTATTTAGAACAGACCGAAATTTGCAAGTCAAATAGAGCAAACCAAAGAAACGAGATGTGCAAGAGTTCTTTGTTCGTAGCCCATAGCTTTTTTTAGTCCTCAAATACACTGACTTAACCATTAGATTACATATTTTAATCACTAAGATCATGCATAAAATGTTTCTAGTCAATCAAACTAGAATAATTTTGTATTTTATCATGCTGAACTCAATCCCTTCAGAGTATACACTAAAAATGTCTTTATTGGATATGCAATTTGATCTGAAAATTGATATACATAATCTACCTGCATATATCATCAAATCTAATAGTCAATTTGACAAAATAGTAACTCAACACTAATGCACATGAAGTTGGTGCAACATGTATGCAAGGTATTAAATATCGGTACCGCTTGGTTTGCCACATGATATATAGCACCGCATACTGTTATCGTTTTCGTAAAAATATAAATGTTAGAATATCATTTTAAGATGACATAATTTATTTAATAATTTATTTTTACACATTTTATATGTATGTTAATTTTTCTCATCATAATTTGTTAAATATCAATAAAATATATATGATAGAAGATATTCAGTTGGGATAGTATGTACTAAAAATCCAATTGGAGGTATTGTTCAACACCACAGAGACCTTCAAGCTGCTACTATTCATTAAATTTATATATTAATTAAGAAAGGTAACACAAAAAATAAAAGTAAATATTTATTTTATGATATGTGTATTATTTATATGTTAATGTTTTATATATTTATGATATTTTTGATGTAAAATGAAAAGAAAATAGCTACAAAAAATAAAATACTGCGGTACGTACTACGCGGTATCTGCGGCATATCACAGTTTTTTAATAAAATGCATATAAAAAGTGAGAAGTATGCAATATACCGTGAAATATTACAACAAAATGATAAAACGTGAAAACATTTATCAGTGTACTGCATATATGCAGTAAATGGTATACCATACAGTATTTAATACTATGCATGTATGAATTTGGAATATCAGGTGGATCTCTTCTCCAGTAACAGTACAACCACATAATGTTAACATTAACAGATTGCTAAATTTTAACAAGGACCAATTGCAAACATAACAAATCCCCAACGATACTAATTAGACCAATCACTCAGGATGCCACCATATGTTTTAGTCTAAGAGATTCAACCTTCTTAATTATGACAGGTGAATTGCCAATTGGGTCAACGTTTGTGACAGGCCCTTGCTCTTCTGGGAAAAACTTCCTTATCATTTTCTCATTTTGAGCAGGGTTAATATAGAAAAATGGGAAGGCAGCTGGGAGGCCTCCATAAGCCAGATTAGGGAGGGGATTTATAAATATGTGATCTGGCTCTGCCATCAATATATATCTGCACCAAGATAATCAAACAAATGTAAACCGCCAAATCAGAGAGAAGTAGCAAGAAAAAATGGGAAATCATCCTTGGAGAAAAACTCACTGTTCCTCAATGGTAGCTTTTTCTAACCACTGCACGAAGGCCCATGGTCTATTTAAGACAATATATCCCTGAAGAAAATCAAGAACAAAGAACCTTCTATTTCTGTATGATAAAGAGAATACAAGAATGTTGTTTGAACTTGAAAGGAATGAGCACATGCTAGTGGTGAGGAGAGATAGATTACTGATAACTTTGGCAGTTATAATACCTAAAGAGTAGAAGAGAAATCAGATGAACCCTGCCAAAACAGAACCTGCAGTTCACAGCTTCAAATTTTGCATGGGCATGCACAATGCAAATCGGGAAGCTAAAAGTACAGACATTTTTCACAAGTCCAGACCAGAGCTACAATCCTAATGGGTCTTATACTTTGGGATTTGGTTTTTGAGCGATTAGAATGATGACTCAAAGAAACAAACTGAATAAATAGTTGCACAAGTGAATTCACCTTGTCTAGACCAGCAGGAAGGGGATCAACAACAACTGTAGGAATCTCATCCATCAAGTTGTCAGGCCTCCCAGAGTGCAAAATACGTGTAAATCCCCCCATCTCGGACCCAGGAAGATCCTTCTTCTTTTTATACCAATAATACATAATACGGCATTGCCATTTACTGTATGCCGCATCAGTTGCTGTTAATGCGATATGGAAAGGCAATCTACGTCGTTTTGGTTTCCTTACTTCTTCAGGCATCTCGATCACAGGGTCAAATAAAATCCCAGCATTTGAATCCTCATTCATCCACTTCCCTATAGCTCTATGATGCCTAATCAAAGTAAGCATATTATAGGATGCAAAGCAGAAACCAAGAGCTATGATAGCCAGAATTAGCGGTGAAGCCCGTCCCATGATTCTTCTCCCAAACACCAACTGGAATCACAAAACCAGGATCCCCAATTCCCAAATGCTCCAAACCAAAACTCCACCAAATCATTCCTCACCCTCCCCACAAAGCCACTTAAAACCAACATACATCAATCCCATTGGTCCATAAATACGCATAAGCAGAGAAATCCACAAATCTCAACCTCTTCTCAGGGCTTGCCAAGAATCTACAGAAGCAATCATAGATACCATATTTACATGAATTTCATCACACCCTTAACAATATATACGTGCTCCTGTGAAGCACCTGTACAAAAATGAATCTAAGGCTAGTCAAAAGGTATTGTTACACTTAAACAGAAATCCAAAACTAAATACGAAATTTTCTTCTCCCAAAACTATCAGCTCATGAAATAGATAACAGAATACAGGCAAACAAACGCAAGTCGACAGAGTACAGCAATAATAAGATAAAAGAGATAGCAATAGATTACGATGTAATAAAAATTTCAACAGAATTGCGAGAACCTGCCATGAAAATGGCTAGTAGCTAGAGGAAAAGAACCAACCAGAGCACTAATCGCTGAACTTCAAGCTCTCTCAAAAAAAGGAAAGCGCTCTTCCTATCCACAAGAATAATCGAATCACAAACAGATCATGCAGCCTAAGGGTTAACAAATATCAGATCAAACAAACGAAAAATAAAGGAAAAGCTTGAAGAAAGAAACATACGCAATACGTCGGATCACTTGGATCAGAGACCAGCGGCATGCAGAAGCAGCGGAAGAAATTTATAAAACTACGCCGTTTCTTTTACTTTCATTCCTCAACTACTGAACATTACAGAATTGGTCCTGAGCTATAGTGAACTTTGCAATTTACGCCCTCAACTACTATGCATTGCATGATTAGTGTTCAAATGAAGGGAAAATTACAAAAA
Organism: Aquilaria sinensis; assembly: GCA_005392925.1. Classification (NCBI taxonomy): domain Eukaryota; kingdom Viridiplantae; phylum Streptophyta; class Magnoliopsida; order Malvales; family Thymelaeaceae; genus Aquilaria; species Aquilaria sinensis. Next base: position 15,123 of record SMDT01002167.1, read on the forward strand.
CAGCCCAAGGTTTGGTTGAACCTATTGTTTTGTCCTCACTATTTCAAATACCTACACTTGCCCCTGCCAAGTTAACATCGTCAATGACTGTTACGAAGGAAAAGAGAAAATGTTTGACTTTGCCCTCCAAACCTTCTTCATTAGAAACTTTGCCCCCCAACTTATGCATTTAACAATCTACCTCATCATCTACTTTGCCCCTTCCCATACCTTCCCATTTGCCTCCTCTGCCACTTCCTGCTTTTCTCCTTCCTTTGCTCCTCTAGAGAAAAGAAAAAAGGGAAAAAAAAAATGCCGCCCATCTCTTTTAGCTCCCAAATCTTTGGCCGCCAAGGATAACAGAAGATCACTCAACGGGTTCAAAACTCCTAACCCTACCTCTTGTCTCCTGCTGCCAACCAGATCTTCCTCATCCTTTTCCTCTTCCATGGCCTTTTGTGTTTCATCATCCCTGTGCTTTGATTCTATTCCTCTTCCTTCTACATCTAGAAGTAGCAGAAACACAAAACTCAACCAACAGTAAATAAATCACATCTAGAAGTAGCAGAAATGGCATAATCCCAAGTAAAGAATGCAGTAAATGAAGTCTTCAATTTTGCGTGAACGACGGGGCCATTATCCCCTCCTCGCTGGATCTTGACTACAATGCAACCACTCAGTGTTTCAATCACTAGTCGACAAATGATGGAATTAAATGCATTGAGCTTGGGGGTTGAAACAAAACAAGCTTCAGAACCTTCAACCTCCCAAATGACAGGAGCAAGAGCGTCTTGGGGTGGCGGAGAGGAAGAGGCTGGGAAGAGATTATGGAAGCGTCAGAAAGGAGGCTCTCGAGCTTTGGAACCTTAATCTTAAATCTGTTATCTTCTTCCTCAACTAAATCGTCTGTTTGTTTTTGTGGGTCAAAAAGCAAAAGTTTGATTTCTGGTTTAGATCTATTGGTTGATTTTTCTTTTCAGATTAATTAGTTTGATTTGAATGAGTTTTAGTAGTTGGAGAAGCAAATTTTCTAAGAAAGAATGTTAAAAAGGCAAAGTATAACATTTTTCTCATTTTTGTGGTGACGGCAAATCATAGAGTTAACTTGGTAAGGGATAAGTGTAGGTACTTGAAATAGTGAGGATAAAACTGCAAGTTTAACCAAACCTCAGGGTTTTTGTAATTTTCCCTAAAATGAAAACATTGCATGATTGGTTCTAGTTCTAACTTCTATATTTAGGGTAGAAGTAGTTATAAGTAAAATTTTGAAGGTAAGTTGTCTACCTTATGAAACCTAGAGAGTATTGAGCTACATTTACACTACTTGTAAACAGGTTTGTGTGAGAATGACTTGGCTGTGCCTTAAACATGAATCTTAACTAGGGCAGTATCTTGTATTTACAATCTAAATTGGATGGACAAAGACGTAATGTCGGGATATACACATCCTCCATTGACTTTTATGCTGATGAAAGCATAGTAGTGCATAATGTAGAAGCACTCAAATGGATTATAAACTAAAAACTTTAAACTTGAATCATTACTCAAAAAGCAGTGGCGAGCATTGAAAATATTTTATGTTGTGGCAGATTTAAATTTAACACATAAATTAAAATATTTTTTTTTTCAAAATATCACCATAGTACTACTTCTCTTCCACACCACATTCTTTACAACAATTATCGATTTGATCATCTCAAATTTTCACAATATTTTTATATTTAGAAATTTATTTTATCATATTACCTTTCAAATTATAAATTTATATTCATTTTGCCATCTTTCTTGATTTACGTATAAAAAGTGAGGGAAAAAGTGGAAATAACACAAAATTTTCTCACTCATTAATCGCCCTACCAATTCCCTTTTTTTTTTTAAAGTAATTGTTACAAACCATGTAAAAAAACATGTAAAAAATTTGTGAAATTAATTATTTTCCACAAGCTCTTTAATGTATTGATTTTATTAGTACATGAAACATTATTATAACTTATTTCTAAAATAAGAGAGTGTTTTCACTGTTTATCACTGCACATGAACAATGTCTGTTTTTTTTTCCTTAGGTAATAGTCTAACCCTTCCTCCAATCCTACAGATTTGTGTTCTTTTGTTTTGGTCCCTAAATTGTTCAATCTAACAATCAAGTCTTGAGAGATAGTATGAGAGCAGTGCTAGTATCGATATATTTGCAAGTTTGAGGACTGACTTTGGCAAAAAGAAAAACTACAAAGACTTTCTCTAGGTTTTTTTTATTTCACATCTTCTAAACTTAAAGCCATTTCATTTTTTGAGCTATTGATATTTTTTATTTTAGTCCCTAAATTCTAGTTGTTTGCCATTTTGGTCCTTTTCTCCTTTTCTTTTTCTTTTACTTTTGTTAAGTCAATGCTCAATCCTTACAATCTATAATATTTTTATTTACTCTATTAATCTTGAAAGTTTACTTTGACTCTTTTGATAATACTTAAACATCACTTTTTGTGGGATTTTTTTTTGTTTTCTTTTCTAGGTAATAGTCTTTTTTTTCCTTTATTAAGCTAATAGTTAAACTACTTATGCCTGAAGTCTTTCCATTTGCTCTCTTGATCTGATGATATTCTTGTTGTTTTTTATTTATCAATCATTAAATCTCACATTTTTTTACTAAAATCACATCTTTTGTCTTATTTTATTAATTTTTTCATATTATTTCTTTGACTGCTTTTTGGCAAGATTTATGCTGATAAATCTTTAGCTAATTATACTTTATTTTTAACTTTTATTTAGTCAGTGGTTACACTTTTAGTATTTAAAGTCTTGACCTTTTGCCACCCATTCTTGCTTTTTCTTTTTCATTTTCATGAAAAAAAAACTTTTCTTGATTAATGATCGATAATTGCTTATATTTATATTCAATGTTATGTGGATTGAACAAGCAAAATGCACGAGTACCACGAATCTCATATATACTAAAGTTGCAAGGCTTTGATGGTATTTACAAATAATCCCTTGCAAGAATAACTCAGTTTTTGGGCTACTTGAGTTCCATTTGGCTCATAAATTCCTATAGGTTTGTAAGCCCCAGTGCGTTGCAGCAGTGAAGAGTTTCATGTTCAAAGTTGGTTTTTAGGCTTTTCCCTGGTGAATTCTCAAACTCCTCATCCAATTCATACATCTATTATTTATGTCCCTTTAGTCCCCAAACTCCTTCATACGATGATCAGGGTCCCCAGTTTCAATTACAATTGTAGAAATATTAAAAGATACACTACCCTTCCTAAACCAAACCACCCAAATGCAATAATTCTTTTGAAAAATACACTACCTGATCATTCTTTTTAAACCTTATTTGAACTCTCACTAGACAAAATTTTAAAAAACTCTTTCTTGTTTTTAATCCTTATTTAAGCTTTAACTACATAAAACTCAAAAATATATTTCTTTTTTAAATTCCAAAGATAAAAATGGAAAGAATAGCATAGATGATAAACATTTTAATCTTGTGCCAAAGAAGTTTTGCATCATTTATAGGATGAATGGAGTACAAGTTTTTAAGAGAGGAAGAGAGACAACCTGATTAAAGATGAAATTTTTGCTTTTAGAGAAGTTTGAACAGCTGTAGGGATGTCTATTATTAATTGTAAATATACACATTCTTTCAAAAATATACATAAAAACATTAAAAAAAAAAGGTCTAAAAAGTTAAACATATGTTTTAAATAGGTTGGCAGGTAGTATACAATTACTTGTGGGTCTGGAATTACTTGAACCTAATTAATTGTGAGGAGGGTTTAGGTTAGCTAAACACGGTCCATTGATATCTCTAACAGTGAAACAAACCAGAGACCCTATCATCACATGAAGGAGTTTGAAGACTAAAATGTCTAAAATAAAATACCTAGGACTAACATAGAAGTTTGACCATAAATTAGGAAAAAGTAAATAAAAAAAAAAAGGTAAATGAAATTATAATTCACCCTACAACCTTTAATAGAGTAAGTCTTATGTAAGCCCAGCTTATGCCATGAGCCACCCTCCTATAATATAGAAATTGACAATTTGGCTTATATTTTTACAAATAAGTCATGGCATCCCAGGTTCACAAAAATCCTACTATTTTTTGTTAGGTTTTGGGAGCTAAACAAGCACAGCGGAATTTAACCGAAATCCTCCAAGATCCAAGTGAAATGGGGTAAATCGGGTGTTCGAAAATTTTCATACATAATTTTCGGTTAAGATCTCTTACCCAACTGTAGAGTCGAATCACAAAACCTGAACAGTTAACGTGTTCAAGCTCTCTATGGTATCCACACGAGCCTCTTGGAATCACCACGCTTCCACTGCATCCCGGCAGATGTGTTTCTCTTGCGCTCGCAGTGCTAGCTTGCGTCCTCTAAAGAATTGCAAGAGAAGAGTGTGGCTATCCTTTTGGGAGGCTAGGGCAAGAAGCTACGAATTTCTCACTAAAAGTTGTATTTATAGTGAGACTCAACTTCCAGCCCTAATGGGTTTCAAAGCTCTAATTCAATTAGGCTTTAATTTTGGGCTTAATAATGGCTCAACTCTTGGGCCCATTGTTAATATGAAATTATTGTGAAGCCATAACCCAAATAATTAGCCTATGCACTTTAATGATCCAAATATCTCTATGTGTGTGACCCAATATGCTATTACCACGTTTGCAATGATCATAAATCACATTTATGATCATAAACAATAAGCGGTGTCTAGCAACACATCATTGCTATCCAAGTGACAAGATTGTCGGTGATTCGACTAAACCTTTATGATCATTACCGATATATGCCATTGTCCCTTTGTCCAAGATATCAAGACTAAGCACGAGACAGGGAATGTGTCACTCTTGTATAGCCCAATATTTGGTTTCTTGATTACCGAGTAGACCAACTTAAATTGATGACATTGATATCGTATATCAAGTCATCTGAGCATGGCCATGCATTTTCTAAGTGTCACTCTATTAAGGGGCCCGAAGATATCACTCCTATTACATAGGAGGGACAAATCTCATCTTGATCATACAAATCCCTCCGCATGATATGTGACATACCTAATAGCCAAAGTGCTATCGCCCCGAACACCTAAGGACCCCAGAAAAGAGAGAGTCAGACGCCTGAGGTACACGATCTCGAGTAGCCCGCCAATACCAACCTCGGGAAACTAGCATATTGCCTCCCTCGGGAGGACGACCGAACTAGCTTCAAGGAGAAGAACCAGCCACCTTCTGCCGGAGAAAGCCCCCCGACGGACTAACTTCGGAGCCAGGGAATACCCCGAAGTACCAGTCTGACTCCGGGAAAAGGCCCCACTCCGAAGAGAGACATCAACCAAGGGGACCTCGGAGGTACGGCAGGAGCCATCAAGGAGTCTCTGACATTCCGCCCGCACACCCTGCACGCCGCCCTCATATGCACTCTGACACGCCGCCATTGCCCACATCCTGTCATGTAAGGCTACGCTTGTCGTAGCTCGTGGCCTGAGGAGCCTGCAGGCGCTAGGGGCCCCCACGCCAGAAGTACGGATGACATCCGTCCGTACACGTGTCACAATCCGAAGGGCTCACCCCCTCTTATATATATCAGGGGAATGGTCTCAGACAAAAGGGGGGGCTGGATCTCTCTCCTCTCTCCGCCCTGAATCCTCTCCTTTCAGCCCCCAGGAAAACACGGCAGGCAAAAGTCTCTTGTGCTTACTACTCCCTCTCCACCTCTCAAAGCACTGACTTGGGCGTCGGAGGCTCCTCCCCGGAAAAAGACTCCGGGGACCTCCTAACCCCTGTTTTCTGAGTGTTTCAGGCAGGTCCTCCTGAGGAATCCCCATTTCGGGCTCTCTCCCATACCGGAAGTCCTTCTCGGCCTCACCGTGCCTGCCACACGAAGATGCTGCCGGCCATCACAGGTGATCCACACAGAGCACCTTCTTTCGGGACTCGCCTGCACCTCCTGAAGTCCCTGCCGCATTCACCATGACACACAGTGGAGATGATGCTGATGGGCATCATTTGGCACCGTCTGTGGGAAACACTCCCAGGTCGTCGTTGTTGAAACTCGGCGTTCTAAGGACAAGGGACTTCCGAGGTCCCCATCCGTGCCAGAGGTTCAACCGGCAACCGAACAACTGCAGCAGGGACTTCCCTGCCCGAGGACGAACGTCCTCTGACTATTATCATGGCCTTCCTGCGCGAGTTCCCACGCTCTGTTGTGGCCGAAATGACGCAGCAGTTAGACCGAAGATGGCCGTAGCCAAATTCGGGCTGAAGGCCCTCCTCATCAGTACCTCGTCGGGAGAAGAGTCCCATGTCAACTCACAGGAGTTTGGGGAAGTGGAGATTAACGAGATGAGTCCTCGACGGGAAGCATACCCCTCGAAACGCGACCTATGGGAAAAACAGGGTCAAGATGACCCAGACCTCCCCGTCAGAGGAGTTCTGCACCCGAAGAAAAGTCGCCGTCTACTCGGCAACAAAGTCAGATACCCATTACCCCAAAAGGCCGTCTACGCCTTGGTACTTGTAGGCAGAAGGCTGTGACTCTACTTCCAAGGACACGCTATCACTGTCTGGAGTGACCCGCCTCTGCGCGACGTCATGAAAAAGAGTAGAGCATTCAGGAAGACTATCAAAATGGTGCATCGAACTCGGAGAGTACTACATCACGTGTGAGCCTAGAAGGGCAATAAAAGCCCAGGCACTAGCAGACTTCATTGCCGAAACCCCAGAAATGGAAAATGCTGAAACCAACGAGGGAGACCGAGCGAAGGTAGATCCAGAGTGGAAACTCCCTGTCGAAGAAATCCCAAGCGCAGAACAGCAGGGCGCTGGAGTAGCCCCTCGGGGGCCCGAGGGCAGGGAGGCCACCAAAGCCATCAAATTTGGTTACCAAAGTGTTGGGCCATCCGAGCATGGCAATGCTAGGTACAGCAACCTCGGACAAAGGGAGGAAAGATCCTACAAAGAGGTATCTTGCAACTAAAGAGTCCCGAAAATCCTCATGAAGTGGCAAAAAGTGCGAAGATGTTCCGGACGATATTCCCTAATTAAAGAGGAATTATACCGGCAAGGGTACGCAAGTCCGTTACAGAGATGTATCGGTAAAAAGGGTGCAAGACAATTCGTCCAGGAAGTGTGAAAAGGGCCAAAGACACGCCAGCACCCAAAGGCTGCCTTCAGAGTGGGTAACCCCTGAAGATTACTTTTGCCCCTTTGCAGTATGGGGCATAGACCTCATCGGGCCACTCCCGACAGCACCCGAAGGAGTGAAGTTCTGCGTAGTAGCAGTGGACTACTTCACTAAGCGAAATGAGGCAGGACCCCTAGCGACCATTCCGGAAAAAGATATACAAAAGTCCATCTAGAGTAACATGATATGCAGATTTGGCATATCGACGGTGATAATGGTCGATAATGGTTCCCAGTCTATGGACAAGGGATTCCAAGAATTCGCCATCGACTTCTGAATAAAATTGCACTTCGGCCCACTAGCTCAGCCCCGGAGCAACAGACAAGTGGAGGTAGCCAACAGAACTATAAACGAGGGACTATAAAAGAGGTTGGGGGAAGCAAAGGGAAAATGGCCAGGAAAACTTCCTACTGTACCAAGGAGTTATCAGACAACTCCCCGAGGGGCCACGGGGGAGACACCTTTCTCACTTATCTCCAGTACAGAGGCCATTATCCATTTGAAGTAGTACGGCCACCAGTTAGAATACGAGTGTTCGATGAAAGAGGAAACGACCTCGGGTTGAGAACTAAGCTCGACCTAGTTGGCGAACATAGAGGAATGGCCGATCTCAGAAGAATGGCCTTTTAGCAAAAGGTGGCCATGAGCGCAAACCTGCATGTTAGGCCAAAAGGAACAAGGAAATGAGACCTCGTTCTCCGAAAGGCCGAGTTTGAACCCCGAAAACCGTCCCATGGGGTACTTCGGCCAAATGGGAAAGGGGCCTTATTTGGTCCTAGACGAGGTCCGAAATGGAGTATACAAGCTTGGCGACACCGAATGAGGAAAACTGAAAAATGCATGGCACTCGGATGCCCTAAAGAAATTCTATACTTAGAATTTTAGATGAGAAATTGTACAAGTGAGAAATTTCTCTAAGTACAAAAGTTTTCCTCTATTTGAAAGTACTCGCCGAACAAAGCTGAAGCACACGCTCCCGAAAGGTCACTTTTTCCTTCCGAAGTTGGTTGGGTTATATGCCCAAGAAAAAAAAAGGTGAAGTCTATCGAATACGGCCGACGAGCACAAGCTAAAATTTGCCTAAGGGAACTTCACCAACAATGAACGTTTACCCAAAGGTTGGCCGATGAAATGAGCAAAGTGTACCTCTCCGAAGTCCCCTGACCGAAAGTGGTCGGGGCAACTAGGAAACAAAAGATTGCTCAAAAGACTTAACCAAATTATGAAGGAAAATTCATTGAAGAAGGTCTTCGTACAAGGAGAAGGTTACAAGAAGAAAAACATAAATAAAAAAGAAGAAGGCAAAGGCTCTAGAATATCTAAGGGACCCCGGCGTCATGGGAAGCTCCGGCTCCTGTGTCTTTGGCCGCCGCCTTTGGTGCAGGAGGAGGGGCAAATGGCAGGTTGAGGAGCTCGACTTTCGACCAAGTCCACCGAGGACCCTCGGGAATATCCAGGGCAGCCAAGAAGGAAAGGTCGAGGTCTGGATATTTCTTCAGAAATTGGTGACGAGCTAGGCAGAAGCCGTCCTGAAAGGCAACCTTGGTCGCCTGAACGGCTTTGTCTTTTTCTACGTCCAAGTCGTCCGCCTCATTTTGAAGATCCGAAACCTCATTCTGAAAATCTGCAACCTCCTTCTCCAGCTCCTTTATCTTCTTTTTCATCTTTTAATCCTTCTTCAGCGAGTCGACCTTGGATTGAACTTCGACGTTGTCAGCAAGAGCCTTCGTCAGGAGAGCAGCCTCTTCTTCTTTCTCCTTCTGAATGGCCTCGTTGGCCGAGGATAAGCTCACAACCTTCTCACCAAGGTCTGACATCTTCTTGGAGAAATCATTCAAGAGCTCCTATTAGCCCTTCAAGAATTCCTCCTGAATCTTGGCAACCCTCTCCTTGGCTATTCGGCTCAACTCGGTGTTTGTCACAACAGAGTTAGCGGAGAAGACCTTAGCCTTCACTAATTTATCTTCTGCCCAAGCTCAGGCCGAAGACTGCTTTGTTGCCCAAGCTTGAAGGTATCCACTATACCCCAGGAGCTACAAAAAAGAAGGTACTTAGTGAAATTTACACAAGGAAAGCCAAAACACTTAGACAAAAAAGTGGGAGGGAAAATGAAGAGGACCGAAGAACTACCTAGGCAGCATGCTCGGAAACCTTAGCGGCAAGGGCATCCTCGGAGGCACACTCCTCGGCAACTGCCTTGAAGAAAGCCTGAGTGAGCACGCCCCTCGCCATCTGGGGAGCCATTTCCCGGCAATCCTCGGAGAACAGGTTCATGTCCTCCATGAAAGACCAGAACGGCTCCCTTGGGACTTTGTCCTTCGGGATGTGGGAATCCCGAAGAGCCCGCCTTTGCGCATGCTCAACCATCCAAGCTGAGGGCGCCAGATCCTCTGAAAAGTTGAAAGCGTAAGTCAGACAAAGCTCCTTAACTATACAAGTTTTGGGGATATGAGTATTAAAAAGGGGTAAGAGACAAACCAGGCGCAACCTTAGCAACGTCGTCATCGGAGTCCCGAACCTCCTCCACGTCGGCAGGAATATCTTTGCCTCTATCCCCTCGGTGTTTTTCCAACTCCTCGGTCGAGGGACTCCCTGCCAAAGAGCCCAAAAGATCCACTGACGTGGTGGGACTCAATGAAGCAGGAACAATGACCACCCCGGTAGGAACCTCGGCGGTAATATCAAGCTCGGGGGGAGTTTCAGGCTCGGCGGGAGTTTCAGGCTTGGTGGAAGTTGCAATGTCACCGCCAACCTTCGCCACATCCTCCGGGGGTGGAAGAAGGATGTCCTACTTCACCTTCTTCGCCAAAGACAGTCCGCTCCCAGTAGTCTTGCGCCTCTTGGAGGCGTTTTTCTTCGTTTGTTCTCCCTTCTCGGCTTGACCAAGGAAGAGAGACTTATAGTAGGAAGCAGACTCATCGCCCATATCTGAAAAAGAAGGAAAACATCAGTGTGAGTCCAGACAGGCACTTATGCTGAAAACTTTGAAAGGAAACTTACTTTCAAAAAAGGCTTCGTAAGTGAGCTCGCTTCGAAGGAGCTTCACTAGCCAAGAGTCCTTCCCCTCGGTAGCAGGAGCTGGCATGCCGAGATCCGTCTTATGCTCCTTAACTACCCCCAACTCCCGAAGGACCTCCTCGGTCATGAGCTTCCACATGATGGGGAAGGGGTAGAGAGAGCGTGGAGGGACCTCGGCATCCCAGTCGGCGACAGCCCGGATACATCTGTCGAAGTCCTCAAACCTCGCCGCCAACTCGGGAGTTAGCAACTTCTTGGGATCCATGACATCCGTCTCCAGCTTTCCCCGAGCCCACTTAGTCAGAACATGCGACCAGGCCTCCGCCACCTTTAGGAAGAAGAACTTCCTTTGCCACCCCCGCCAGCTATCTTTGGTAGCGAAGGTGAACATGAATTTTTTGCTCCCAGATCCCCGAGGTAGCATGAAATAAAAGCCACCCTTCGGAACTGGATAGAGCTTGTAATACTGCATGAACAGGATAAAATGGGGTTCTACCCCGAAGACCCCGCACATGCAGAGAAAGGCGTTGAAATAGCAGTAAGAGTTGGGAGGAAGTTGATTCACGGCTATGCCATGAAATTGGCAGAAGTCGCAAATCATCTTCGGCGGAGGAAACCAAAGTCCGGCCTTCAGTTGGGCTCGAAAAACGGTAACCTCGTCATCCCGGTTCATAAAGCTAAAGTGGCCGAGGTGGGGTAACCTTGTGGTGGCGTAGGAGGGAAGGAAAAATTTGGCTGTCCACTTCTCTAATTTCTCAGAAGTGGAGCAGCAAGGGTGAGACATAAGAGGTTGCCAGCTCTCGGGAATAGGCAAAGACATGGTTGGCCAAAAAAGAGACTTCGAAAAGAAGAAAAATGACTTCGGGAAGCTAAAAGAAAAGCAGAAACCGAAGGATCTCTAGAGTCAGAACCCACCAAAAGTCTTGCCGAAGTCAGGGTTTGTGGACGCCGTCGTGAAAGGTGGCCGGAAGAAGCGCCGCCGTTAATACCGCCGCAAAAAAGGGAGAGAAGGCACAAGAGCAGACGAGAGCAAAGTGAGAGCAAAGAAAAACAAATGAAGAGTATGACAGGAGGAGGCTTATATAGATCGAGGAAGGGTAGCCAAAAGGGCGTCATAATTGCTGCGCGAAGGCGAAATGTCGCCATAATTGCCCCTCGCGCGTGAAAAGACGTACCCATCCCAACCAGCACCTGCCACGTGTCGCCCGTCACGAGAAACTAGGACGCATTTTCTGACATCTTGAAAACCCGGGTGCACCGCTCCAGACTGACACGCCTAGTTTCAAGACGTGACGGTCCACTAGCCTATGGCAGGAAAAGTAAAGAGGTTGGGTATCTCGAGAACACCAAAGGGCAGACAGGTGACACCTGTCCGAACAAAGCATATCCCCTAGGTGGCGAAGTGCCTCCCCTGCGAACGTCACACTCCGAGTCCTGAAAAGCGCCCCCAAAAGGACCACTAGCCGAAGCCTCCACTCCGGCTTTCTGAGGGGGGGCATGTGATAGCCGAAGTGCTATCGCCCTGGTCACCTAACGACCCCGGAAAGGAGGGAGCCAGACACCTGAGGTACACGACCTCGGTAGCCCGCCAATTCCAACTTCGGGAAACTAGCGTATCGCCTCCCTCGGGAAGGCGACCGAACCAGCTTCGGGGGATAAGAACCAGCTACCTTCTGCAGGAGAAAGTCCCCCGAAGGACTAACTTCGGAGCCAGGGAATACCCCGAAGTACCAGTCTGACTCCGGGAAAAGGCCCCTCACTCCGAAGGGAGACATCAACCAAGGGGACCTCGGAGGTACGGCAGGAGCCATCAAGGAGTCTCTGACATTCCGCCCGCACACCCTGCACGCCGCCCTCATATGCACTCTGACACGCCGCCACTGCCCACGTCCTGTCATGTAGGGCTACGCTTGTCACAGCTCGTGGCCCGAGGAGCCTGCAGGCGGCTAGGGGCCCCCACGCCCAGAAGTACGGATGACATCCGTCCATACACGTGTCACAATCCGAAGGGCTCACCCCCTCTTATATATATCAGGGGAATGGTCTCAGGTGAGGAGGGCTGGATCTCTCTCCTCTCTCCGCCCTGAATCCTCTCCTTTCAGCCCCCAGGAAAACACGGCAGGACAAGAGTCCCTTGTGCTTACTACTCCCTTTCCGCCTCTCAAAACACTGACTTGGGCGTCAGAGGCTCCTCCCTGGAAAAAGACTCCGGGGACCTCCTAACCCCTATTTTATAAGTGTTTCAGGCAGGTCCCCATGAGGAATCCCCGTTTCGGGCTCTCTCCCATACCGGAAGTCTTTCTCGGCCTCACCGTGCCCGCCACACGAAGGTGCTGCCGGCCAACACAGGTGACCTATACAGAGCACCTTTTTGCGGGACTCGCCTGCACCTCCTAAAGTCCCTGCCGCATTCACCACGACACACAGTGGAGATGATGCTGATGGCCATCAATACCCAATGACCTCCTTCAAGTTCACTCAGTTACGAGCAACAAAGGAAAGTATCAAAGTATGTGACTCACATGTAAGGAACCTTGATGACCTTAGGTCAAAGGACTACATATACTATGATCACTATGAGAATCACTTATGACACTCATATAACGATCTATGTAGTGTTTTCATGGTGGGTCGGTCCAGTACACAAGTTTTCCAACTTGTACCCATATGTAGACTACATATCTCATATTAGTCTCTACATATGCTAGTCGTTATGTATTATTGCAACCCGCTCCACAATAATACTAAACCAGGGACGTTTGAGAATATCATTATTTTAAAGTTACTATTATGTTTATTACGTTACGTAGAAACAAAACAACAAACATAATTATTGGATTAATGTCTTAATAAAATATCATGACTCAATATGCAAGAAATACAATCATCTCATGATTTCTTTTTTGGGCACAACACTAACATTTTTTTGTTAAACTTTTGCCTCTTTGACTTTTCTTTTATCTTGTTCTATTATTTTGTCTAGCAACAACCCTCTTTAGCACTTTTCTATTGCTTTTTTTTCCAATTCTTTCTTCGTGGAATGAAAAAAAATCTTTTATTTTTTTCTTACATTACCTTTTTTTTTCTATTGCTTACATTCAACTATACATTCCCATATTTCATTAGTTTACTTTGATTTTAGCTTGCTCTAAAATTCAACACAATAAAGCCTGAAAAAAGAAGAAATCAGGTAGCCAACACTAAAAAAATTGAGATCTTATTCATTTTTGTGTCAGTTTTTATTGTTCTTTTATTAGTAGATGTTTATTCTTTTATAAATAGTTGTTTGTTCTTTTACCAATAATTATTTGTTCTTTTATTTATTCCTCCTTATTCTTTATACTCTCTCTGTCCCAGAAGTTTTTGATACATTTAACTTTTTATTGTATTTTGACTTAATTTTATCCATATTATTGTTTGTTAGAAAAAATCAAAAAAAATATATTTAGAAACTACATATCTTGAATTATCATTTATATATAAATATTTTTTATTTATATATTAAACTTTTGAAAATAAAAAATCCTAGATTAATTGCCAAAAACAAATGGAGCAAAACTTTTGGGACAAATGGAGTATAAACTAGTTGTATGTTTTTTTATTAGTAGTTATTTATTCTTTTATCAATATTTTTTTGTTCTTTTATTAATTTCTACTTATTCTTTAGATAGACTAATCATTTGTTCTTTTATTAATTGGAATTTGTTCTTTTATATGTAGCTGTTTGTTCTTTAACTAGCAGCTATTTATTTTTTTATTAGTTCCTACTTGTTTTTTACACATTGTCAATTTTTTATTAGTAGTTATTTATTTTTTAATCAATCGTTGTTTATTCTTTTATTAATTTATGCTTATTCTTTAAATAAATTAGTTGTTTGTTCTTCTATTAGTAGTTATTTTTTCTTTTATTAGTAGGTGTTTATTTTTTTATAAGTAATTATTTGCTATTTTACTAGCAATTGTTTGTGCTTTTATCAATTCATACTTGTTTTTTAGATAAATTAGTTATTTGTTCTTTCATTAGTATGTATTTATTGTTTTTATCTGTAGTTATTTGTTTTACTAGTATTTGTCTGTTCATTTTTAGTAGTTGTTTGTTTATCAAGTTCATATAAAAAAAAACAAATATGAACTGACAAATTTTTAGTAGTTGTTTGTTCATCAAGTCCATATAAAAAAATAAATATGAACTGACAAATAAACAAGTACCTGCTAGTAAAAGAAGAAACATTGACTTATCATTTAAAGAAAGAACCATGAATTGATAGAAAAACAAATATATACTAATAAAATAACAAAGAGATACTAATAAAAGAATAAACATCATGTTCATATAAAAGAACTAACATAAACTAATAAAAGAATAAATACCTACTAATAAAAGAATAAAGAAATACTAATAAAAAAACAAACAACTAGTAACAAAAGAATAAAAAATATGTGCCTAAAAGAACACCCAGCAATTTATAAAAGAATAAATCATTACTAATAAAAAAATGAATACCTACTAATAAAAGAATAAACAACTAGTAACAAGAGAATAAAAAATTAGTGCCTCTAAAAGAACAAATAGGAACTTATAAAAAAATAAATAAAAATAAAAATAGCTTTTAATAAAGAAACAAATAACTGCTTCATTTAAAGAAAAAAATATGAACAAATAAAAGAAAAAAAACACAAATTGATAAAATAAAATGGTTGGGTAAATGAAAAAAATTGCTTTATCAGTTCAAAAAATTGAAAATTTAAGAAAAAAAAACATTGAAAGGTTGGAAAGAGAAAAAAAAAAAAAGGAAAGTAAAAAAGATGGAAAAAGGAAAACAAAAGAATAAAATAAAATTGAAAAAATGAACTAGAATTACAAAAAATGGAAAACAAAAAAATGTAAAGAGAAAAGAAAAGAAAATCAAGAAGAAAAAAGTGGGAAAACGTAAAAGTAACGAGAAATACGTAAAAGTAAGGAAAAAATGAAATAAAAATTAAAACACAGAAGGGGGGCAAGTTACGACTCTGTCCTGCCCTCCAGTCCTCTCTCACATGCGGTACCACTTCACCGAACCCAGGGGATTGGCTGAAGTTGACAAGAAATTGTATTAGTGCTTGCACACTAGGCACACCGCACACGCAATTTAAGTTGCCTTAATATATAGCAGCGAATTTTTTCTATTTCCATTTTAGCTCGTAATTGATGCGCATGATTCCTATTTTTACCCGTTCGCTGTTAGCCCGTAATTACTACAACAAATTTTTTGTTCCTAACATTTTTTCTTGCCCTATTGGTCCTCAGATTTTCTCTTAGACAATTGGACCCCTGATTCCTTATCCATTTTTTTTCCCGCACTTTGTTTTGGGTCAGTGATTACCCCAGTTTTATCCTTCAAATCTTACTTGCCCTATCGGCCCCTTAAATTTTACTAGTTGTTGAATCTCAATAAAACCTCAGGTTCAGTTGGCTGCTGAATTCAAAATTTTTGAATAGGTTGTTGACAACTTTGAAAAATTAGAATTATTTTTTATTTGCATTCAATTGTTTTATAATAACTCATCTTGAATGTATTTTTCCCCATACAAGTAATATCTTTGTGTCTTAATTGATCATCTTGTGCGACCTGAACATTAGTTCTTCTAGCCAATGCTTCAGTAAGTTTGTGTTTTCTCTTACTTAATCTTTACTTTTTTTTTATAGGATTTTGTAAATAGCTAATGAGCAAGAAAAAGACGAACAAAGTTTGGAAGAAGGGTAACTTGCTACACAAATCTTGGACTTTTCCTCATAGATTCAGACTTAGTTTTCTTCAAACAATCGAAATCTGTTGCGGTATTTTATTTCAATAAAAAAATAGAATGTTGGAGAAATAAAACCTTTCCTGGCCGTTTGCAGTAAATGTTGGTTTTATCAGTTTTTATGTTTCAAAACGGCTAAAGTCTCTTACTCTCAATTTATTTTCATTAACTTTGCCCTTTTCGGCTTACACACCAAGCCCTATATATACTTCATATTTTACACTAAGAAATGCATTCTCTCAACCCTTCTTTCCTTTATCAACTTTGATTCTTTTCTGTAAAACTATTTTTTTTAATATATCTTCAAATAATATTGGGTAAAGAAAAGTATAGGTGGAGCATTACTTCATAAAGTACATGTGTGTGTGGAGCTACAACAAAATGTTTGTGTTGTTTTATCCTAAGAATATAAAGACTGCCCTCCGCCGATGTCTCATTAGCAGTAGACCCTTGGCCATTTGCCATGTGGGGGTTATATCTGATTGGAGCACTACCGTTGGCCCCAGGGCAAGTTAAATATTGCATTATGACAGTAGATTATTTTACGAAATGGATAGAAGCGGAGCCTCTAACTTTTGTCATGGCCCCCCATATCATCAAATTCTTATGGAAGAATATCATTTGCCATTTTGGGTGTCTACGAGCCATAATCACTGACAATGGAAAGCAATTTAACAACCAACATATTCGACAATTAGCTCAAGACAAGGGCATCCACTTGT
Source organism: Aquilaria sinensis (assembly GCA_005392925.1). NCBI lineage: Eukaryota > Viridiplantae > Streptophyta > Magnoliopsida > Malvales > Thymelaeaceae > Aquilaria > Aquilaria sinensis. The sequence goes on from SMDT01002167.1 coordinate 31,804, forward strand.
ACTTTGCCTTTGTCTATCATCCCCAGTCTAATGAGCAAGTAAAATTCACCAATAGAACAATAAAAGAAGGTTTCAAGAAGAGGCTATGAAAGGCCAAAGGCAAGTGGGTGGAGGAGCTACCAAGCGTTTTGTGAGACTACCCCACGACTCCCCGAAAGCCTACAGGAGAATCACATTTTATGATGGCCTATGGAACCAATGTCCTCATACCTGTAAAAATCTTTTACCCTACCTTATGAACCTAAGCCTATGATCCTTCCCAGAATGAAAATGCCCTTGAAGGAAATCTGGATCTACTGGAAGAACTTAGGGAGGATGCAAGGGTTCGTATGAGGGCCTTTAGACTACGAATTGCCTTAACTCACCATGAAATAATGAAAGGCAAGGACATTCAAGTGGGGCATTTGGCTCTTATCAAAGTTAAACTAACTAGCAGGAACCTAGGGCATGAGACGCTAAGGCCAAATTGGGACAGACCCTATTTAGTCATAAAGAAGCTCAGAAAAGGAGTCCACAAATTGGCAACTTCAGAAGGAAAAAAACTGCCAAGAAACTATCATCCAGACAATCTGTCTCCCAACTTTGCTTGGAGTATCACAAAGGTGATTATTTCACATTATGTACTTCGACTACTTATAAATAAAAAAGCAGTCCTTTAGTGCTTTGTGTTTTCATCACATAAAAACAAGGCTTCACGAAACTTTCGAGCACTTGATGAGGATTGATTATGAGTGCCCCTGCTTGCACAAAAATAATAAGCCACTAAACATTGCAGGCATATGAAAATGTAAAAGACAAAGGCATTACAAAAATAAACTTCCCATTAAAAGAAATTTCTTTACAAAAAGAATTGTTATAGAAGATGAGACAAGATCCTAAGGAATAAAAGCAAAGAAGGGAACGGGGGCTAACAATGTAGGCTTCTAGAATTCAACTGAAAAAGGGTCTTCATCAAGATCTGTTGCCAACGTGTCCTTATCAAGGGTAGGAATCACAACTTTCCCCTCTTTTGGCCAAGACTTATAACCCAAACTCAGATCCTTGTAAGCTGAGAGAAATAAGAGATCAAGATTTGGATTTGCCTGCTCGACTTAAAAGCAGCAAGAAAGAAAAACTTCCTTAAATTCTAGGAAGGCAGCCTTTTTAAGCCTCTTCTCCACCTTCAGAATGAGCGAGCCGAGCTCTTTCACACGAGCATTGGCCTTGGTGCAAAGGTGCTGGTACTCTAAGTGGCCTTTATGCCTAACAAAGCTAACCTACACGATGCACTCTATAAGGGACATTGTACGAGCAACTAAGCTTAAGCTAGCCTCACCCGCAATGGTTATTGAGCCTAAGGGAGCATACTTGTCTATCGGCAGGGTAACCTCGACAACATCCATCTTGTACTCTACTACCTTCAACAAGGCCACCAAATGATTGGCCTCCTTTCGGGCTTCAGCTTCCTTCTTCAGAGAATGCTTTAGAGCCTCTCGCAGCATCACCACTTTCAACTTTGTCTCTTTGGTGACACCCTCCTTCAACTCCTTAGCCTCTTTCTCTAGCTTGAGGTTATTCGCGAATGATTCTTTGGCGCTTCGTTTGCTGCTCAGCTCCAGTTGAAGAGAGTTAGCATTTTTTCAAAAGGCCTTAAGCTTAGAATGAAAGGCCTTATCCTGAGCTACCCATCATTTGCTTAAACAAGGGGTGATAATGGCCTTCTGCCAAAACTTTGATTTGTCAATAAGGAAAAAATGCCTTAAGTACTAAAAATAAATAAAAAGAGTTTACTTGGTGAAGGCTATCGCCCATGCTCATCAGCTGGCCCCCTTCCGTCCAAGGAGCTAGAAATTGCCAATCCCTGAGAGTTCTCAACCCCTCAGAATATAATGATAGATGTCAGATCGATCCTCAAGGATCGACTCTTTCATCCCTACTGCCTATAAGAGGTCAATGACTTGGTTAGACGTAATCCCCTTTAGCGTCAAATCCTTTTTCTACACCTAACTCTACATAGGGATTAATTTGCAGGGCTGGAAGTGTTCATCTAGCTTTAGTTCAGGAGTCCCCCTGAACAGATGGGGTTGTTTTGGGGATGACCCTTTGCTGGAACCCGAGCCGGGGGAGAAGGTAGGGCAGAAGGCACATTCTTCACAGGCCTAAATGCTGTCTTTGTTTCTGGGACACCACTGGGTCTTCGATAAGAGGAGTCTCAGGCAATCTCGAATGCTTTTCTGAAGCCGCTAAATGGAAACAGCCACAATTAGAACAAAATGACCCTAAGTCTATAAATTCAGCATGGAAAAAGTGTTCAAATGATGCCATACGACTACCTCCATCATGGGAGGCATCGTCTCCAAAGGGGTAGTAGGCCTCGTTCTTTTATTTATCAGATGGACGTCCAAAGGGGACACAGGAAGTTCCACTACTCCGGATGATGGCTTAGATGACAGGGTTCCCGCAGTATATGCCGCGCTGGCAGGGAGTATATTGGCCTTATGGGCGTTTACCAAGGCATCCGCAATGCCCTAACACCTCTTCAAAATTTCCTTGGCATGGCTGCTTATTTTTGTAGAAAGTAGAACTCAGTTAGATATCATGACTATGATAAAAGAAAATGGGCAAGCAAAGTGTAGTGGCTGGAGCACAACTCATTGGCGGGGGTCCCTACTGGGCCTTGGTAGTAACCTCATAGGCCTCAGCTAGCCTTCTTTCCTGACTCTCTTCCCAATTATAGGGGCCCTTACTCCCGGTTACGACTAGTAGGCCCTGCCAATCTTTGTCCACCTAAGGGTGGTCTCATCAATATTTGTATAGTTAATGGGGGAGAACTGCGAAAAATTGTTGTTCTTCACCATCTCCACTAGCCAATGGACCAACCCAAAGGGCGAGCGATGCTCTTCTGAAACTTCATATATGGGCAACGCCTCGACTAAACCATGTTGGGAAGTGTCCGTGAACTCATAAGGAAACCCCCATTCCTGCTTCTTCAATGTGAAGAAGAAACGCTCCTTCCACCCGACTATGAATAATTGTAGGACACGAATGCAAGGGATTTATTGTCGCCTTGGTTGATGAGGCCAATGTGGAAAAGGCTGGTGCCTTTCTCCAAGTCCAACATATAAAACTGAAGGAACACTTCTAGTAGAGGGGACAACCCCGCCAGCTTATAGCAGATAATGAAGCTGTTGATGTGGACGAATGAGTTTGGCATCAACTAAAAAGGCAAAATTTGGTAGTGCTTACAAACCTGCTCCACCAGTGGATGCAGGGGGAAGCGGTGCCCCTCCTGGAGCTAGCCTGTAAACACAACAAGAACAACTTCCCTTTCACTTCCCCCTACTAACACTACAAAACAAATGCAAAATCGCGACTGAAAGTTAGTTGCTAGACATTTTAGTCGTTAATCAGTCATAATTAAAAATTTTCACTTTTTGTTGCAACTGATATGCAACTAAAAAGCGCATAAATGTTAGTCGTCTTTCAGTTGGAAATGTGTAAGATATTTTACATAATCATTCTTAAGTCGCTTTTTTAGGTGTCCAATTTGCTTGGTTGTTTTTTTTGTGCTAAGTTGATTTAGAAATTTTGGATTTTAGGGTTTAAGGTTTTTTAGAGTTTAGGATATGTGTATTAGGATTTTTTTTGTTTTAGGGTTTGGAATTTTTTTTTTAGGATTTAGGGATATAGAATTAGGATTTAGAGTTTTTAAAGGATTAAGAGTATTAGGCATAGATTTAGGGTTTGAGATTTTTCTTTAAGGTTTAGGGTTTGAAATTAGTATAGGGCTAGGGGTATTAATCAAATCTATATATTATAGATATATATATATATATATTATATATATATATATATTAGATATGATTATTATATATATATATATAATATATATATATTAGGGTTTTGAGATTTATTTTAGGATTAATTTAGAGCTTTTTTATGATTAATTAGGGTTTGAGAATTTTTTTAGGGTTTAGGGATATATATTAGAATTAAGATGTTTTAAGGATTTTTAATTAAATATTAGGGTATTGAATTTAGGGTATGGGATTTGCATTTAGGGTTTAGGATTTAAGCTTAATGGTATATATAGATTAAGTTTAGGGGTTAGGGTTAATGGTATAAATTATGTTTACCATTTAAGGTTTAAATAGGGTTGTATTTACGGTTTTTGGGTTTAATTAGGGTTTGGGTTTATGGAAGGTTTACGGTTTAATTAGGTTTTGTATTTAGGGTTTAGGGTATAATTAGGCTTTGAATTTAGGATTTAATTAGGGTTTAGGGTTTAGGGTTTAGGGTAATTACAGAATTAAGGTTTAGGGTTTAGGGTTTAGGGTTGGGGTTTAGAGTTTAGGGTTAGTTAATAGCCGTTAATGGTAGTTAGGGTTAGGGTTTAGGGTTTGTATATTTAGGGTTTAAAGTTAATAATAGTTAGGTTTAGGGTTTAAGATTTAATTAAGGTTTAGGTTTTAATTAGGGTTTGTGTTTAGGGTTTAGAGTTTAGGATAATTAGGGTTTAGGGTTTGTGTTTAGGGTTTAGAGTTTAGGATAAATAGTTGTTAGGGTTAGGGTTTTGGGCTTAATTAATAGGGTTTGTATTTAGCGTTTAGGGTTAGTGGTAGTTAGGTTTAGGGTTTAGGGTTTAATTAGTGTTTAGGTTTTAATTAGGATTTAGGGTTTATTTAGAGTTTAGGTTTTAATTAAGGTTTCTATTAAGTGTTTGGTGTTTAGGGGTATATGGAATTAGAGTTTATGGTTTAATTATTGTTTAGGATTTAAGGTTTAAGGTTTTTGTGTTTGTATGTAGTTAAGGTTTGCATCTGTTTTAGGGTTTAAGTATGGTTGAGGGTTTAAGGTTTAGGGTTTATATTTAGGGTTTAGGGAGTAGGGTTAATGGTATATAATTAGATTTAAGGTTTGCAATTTAAGGATATAGAATTAGGGTTTGGGGTTTTAAGGTCTAAGGGGGTTTTAGGGTTTTAAGGGGTTTTAGGGTTTAAGGGTTAATTTAGCATTTGCATGTTTGGAGTCTAATTAATTATTAAGATATGAGAATTGTTCTTATGGTTCTTACTTTCCTGTATATGATATAATTTCCTTATTAATTTTAATTTTGAAATTATGTATATGGAGAAAATTGCATGAACTTGTACATATATTTATGATTTTACCATATAGGTAATTATATTCTTTTATGTACACACAAATATTTATACACATATTTATGATTGTACTGCATATATACATACACATATATATTGTACAAATATAAATATAAATATATGTATATATATGTATGCACACATACACACACATACACACACATCCCTAAGGGCCCTTTGCTCTTAACATATCCGTGTTAAGGGGGAAGAGGACATTTCTTACAAAAGAGACTCTGGCTACCAACCTTAGGTGGTTCTATTAGCCCAATGGAGTAGTGGTTACCTTGAGGAGGGCCCCGATGTTAGAAGGTAGGGGTTATATTGAGAGCGATATGAAGGCTGATGTTTTGATAATTTTCATAGGCCAATAACAGGCAGGGCTTCAGTTTTCATTCCACCCTTAGATGGAGTAGTTATGCGAGCATTACTAAGTGCCGCCCGTATAGCTTACCTCGAACTCCTTCACCTACATCAATGCCTTCATCATGTGCTGTAGAATGGCAACGGTGGACCCTGTTCTGGAGGTCTTCCTTCAGTTTTACATGTTGGAGCTAAAGAAGGATTTGTTTTTCTTTCATGTTACCCTTATCGATCGAGGGGAAAATAAGCCTTCTCCCTTTGTCTCATGCAAGGATTCGTGGGCCGATTGGAAGGATTGGTTCTTTTTACACTTTAAGGGAGCTAGAATGAGGCTTCTCTTGTGAGTTCACTCTGACCCCCCAACATGCCTTTGTAAGGAAGCCTTCACTATACAAAGGCTTTAAAGGGCACAGAGCATATAATGAGCTCTTCATGTGGTTAGAGTCCATAGTATGGAATGAGAACTTGGGGTAGTTATTCCTGATCTCCTACCTGGAAATAGAGTAGACTACTCTAAGGTAGGCGTGAGGGCCCACCTGTCTTATCCTAATGTGGTGAATCCAGCTAAATGTGTTCCAGGGTAGAAGGTACTAGTTGGATTTGTTCCAAGAAAATATTTAATTTTGATGATGACAAGTGAATTATTTTAGTGTGCTTAATTTCATTTTATTGGGTCAAAATAGTTTTGTTAAAGTTGTGCTTAAATTCCAAGTATTTCAAGTGTTATTTCAAAAAATATGTTTTAAGTTTGATGATAAAACTTGTTTTTGAAGAGAAGTTAGTAGGTCATCAAAATATATTAATATTGGAATCAAGTTTGTTTTACAAATGACAAGTGTTTCTAAGTTGCTCCCAAGTCTTTACTTTAATGTGTTAAACTGGCTTAATCCGTAGTCTGAGTTTCCTGTAACTTTTTAAAACCATCAGTTAATGCATTAAAATTTGATTTTAACTTGTTAAGTCGAAGCTTGAAAGTTTCGTTCAAATTTTACGAGTGGCGTGATTTCAGTCAAAGATTCAAATGGCACTCGGACAAATCAGAGGACACCACCTGTATAGCCTTGTAGAACATTAAATGCCTTGTCTTCAGCTGCTTTTGACCGTTAAAGGGAGAAATTGAGTTTAACCGGTTAAATTCAAAACTTAATGCGAAGTCTGGAAGCATCATTTTCTAGGTGAAAAATAGAGCAACGGTCACAATTTTTTCAGGAGCTTTTCCAGACTTCTCCAGCAGGATTTCAACGTCTCTTTGGCTCCCAAATAAGTATAAAAACATAGAGAAACACTTTTGAAACAACTCTTGGTAATTAGAAAAAAGATTTCATCTTCAAAGAGCTTAAGTTTGAGAAATGCCAAGAAATTAAGCTATCATTTGTTTATCTAGCTTTGAGAGCTTCTATTGTTCTTACTGCTTTGTAACCTTGTAAACACCATTTTGGTGAGATTGAGTTGGTGAGGTTTCTAGTTAGCCTCTAGAAAAACTAGTGAAGGAAAGGGTGTTGGTGAGGTTTCTAGTTAGCCTTTAGGAAAACTAGTGAGTGGTTGTGAGAGAGAGAACTACCAAAGGTATGTTTACTCTTATGATTCATAGTGAAGAAGAAAACTCTCAAGTGGTGAACTTGAGGAGAAGAGTAGACTTTCAAGAGGAGAGACCGAACCTCTATAAATCCTTGTGTGCAAGCTTCTCTATTTCTCTCTGCATACTTGATCTTTGGTTGGTGTTTTATGCAGCCTATCTTGGTTGAACTTGTTTGTTTGCAAAAATAATTCAAAGGTTGCTTTCAAAGCAAATTTTAGGTGGATTGTGGTAGTTATTTTCTAGTTAGAATAGGGTTAATTATTGTTCCTTAAATTAACTTTGAGTTTGAAGGTTCAAGATCTCATTTTTTGTTTGATTTGGAACTCAACCAATTCACCCCCCTCTTGGTTGCATTTGGGCCAACAGTACCATTGGTGGAGTCCTTTATTGTGGCCTTTAGAGCCCAGTGAGGTCCACAAGATCCTGAGAGTCACAATTCATTGTGCATTTATCTTTCAATCCTAGTTTTATTTGTTAGAATGATCTCAACTCAATTTTGATTCCTTGCAAATATGGGTGATCATGGTAAGGCATATTTGAAGCAGAGAAAGAGCATCACCAATGGACTAGCCAATGACCGTAAGCTTTAAATTTTACCAATATAGGTGACTTATGCCTCTAGGGTCGAGGGGGATGCATCAACAACCCTTGCTTCCAAGTCATCATACCCAATGATGCAACAAGAGGAGTCTCCTCTGGTTGAGGGGCCTTAGCTAGTCTGGAAGAAGACTCATTCTTTGGCCTCCATAAGGGTCGAGACTTTACAAAGCAAAAGCAATGGTATGATTCATTCACTTGATGATTTTCCCTTCTTCAATGGTGTCAATTTGATATTGCTCCATGGTAATTGTGTTTTTCTTCATCTAGCTTCTCCTGCAAAGTGTCCCAGGGGGAGCAGGCCCTATCATCATGGCCACATCCCAGTAGTAGTTAGAGAGAGCACTGGAGGCTTCATCCCAAAGACTGTCAAGCCCTCATCTTCTTCCTCACTAAGCCTGTCATTCCTATGGGAGTTGTTCTATGAAAAGCCTCTAAAGGGGAATTAGTAAGGCTGGTTGCAAGGCCTGCCCGAGAGGGGTTCATGGTGGACACTCACTACATGCCCCAAAACTTGGTCCCCGAGTTGGTGGTAGGTCTAGGGGAACTGATCTTGGAGGATTGGACTGACATCACCCACCATATTATTGAGGGGTTAAATAACCTTAAGGATTGACATTATTTCACCAATCCTCTTCAGGGAGAGGTGCCCAGCTGATAAACGTAGTACATTGTCTCTTTTAGATACATTTACCATAATTTGTCATTAATATACTTTTTGCATGTGCGCGATTCTTTGTTAATTATTTTTTATTTTAGGAAGCCATGGTCACTTTCTCTATCAGGAAGAAGTATGTTGCCTAGGAAAGGGTGATAAAGGCTCTAGCCATAAAGGTTGATGGCTTTAAGTCATTAAATATGGCACTAAATAAGGAGTTATCGATGGAGCACATTGCTTGCGAGGCACTAGTGAGGGAGCTTAAAGAAATGCATGCGGGGAGGGAAAAGTAGAAAAAGCTCATTAATGACTTGGTTCAGAAGCTCTGGGAGTCCATGAAGGTTCTTCGCAAGGTTGAGGAGAAGGAAATCTTGGCTTTCTCTTAGGCCCACCAGTTAAGGGGTCATCTAGAAACCATCGAGAAAAAATTATCTGTTATCAATGAGGGCATCCAGTTGGATCCACTAGCTCTTCAGGGTGAAGCATGTGGGAGGAGCATCAAGGGCTCCACCAGAAGGCCAATGCCTATGCCAAGGAGCTTGTGTTAACTATCAAGGTGCTGGAAAGGGAGCTTAACAAGGATGCCTTCGAGGAGTAAACAGACAGCTTTATTTCCTATCACTTCCAGGTCAAGTAGAAGCATCCAGACCTACACCTTTATTATTTTTCTGCCCATGCATAGTTATGTCTGAACTTTGATGCATGGTCAAAAAAGAGAAAGGTGGGGTAATGCCCTCCAAAGAGGGTTCATTGGTGATGAATATCAGGGAGGCTCCCAAAGAGGATGAATTTTAAGTGCCTTCATCACTTGGCCTCGCTTGGTAGATACCATCCAAAGGTTTTTAGAAGTACCTCTTGATAACCTTGTGATCAGTAGGTGCTACTTCCACAAGCTTTGGTGTGACGATCCCTGCCTATATATGATTTATGCTTCCTCTTCGATTTGCCTTGCATATGATTCATGCTGCCCCATCAGAAGTTCATACCAGCAACTGTTTTTACTAGTAGTTGTCATTTTCAAGCCAGTGACCAATTCATGCTTTCTTATTTGTATTGGAAAAGAAACTTTACAAAGATGTAACTGTTTAAATAGAGTTAATGAAGTTTTTTTATTTGTCCATCATTTCTTAGGTTAGCCATCATTTTTTATTTGTGTGTCTCTAACCCTTGCCATTAGTTTCATTAATTTGGCTTAGCCTCAAATAACTCTTAGGGTCTTTCCCCTAATGGTTAGCTTGTTCAAAAGTATTTTTTTGGTGTTTCATTTATCTTGAGTTGGGCTAAGCCTTTCTTGTGGCCTCACTTCTAAGTGCCTTATTAAGGACTTATTTCATCAATTGTATACTCATGAGTATGATAATCTTTATTTGGCATATGCTTTTCAAACCTAATCTTAGGTTATTGTTTTCTAGTGACATGTTCGAGGGCCTCGTACATTGATCCATCAAAATTTATTCACAAGACTGAATGTGAAGAAAAAATTAATACCTTAATTAAATCATTCATAAAAGTAGGGTCATAGGTCAACAGAGTGGTAAGTTTAGGGCATCATCTTACCATCGGAACCATCAACTCGAAAACTCCTTTCCTAGCTTAATTTTTTACCAACAAAGGTTCATTCTAATTTTGCCTCAATGCTACCTATCTTGGGTTTTTTTCCTAGTAATTTAGCTTTAATGAGGGCTATTCCTCTTACCCAAACAACCTTTATCTTAACTTTCCCATCATAGGCTAAGGCTACTTATTGTTTGAAAACTCTTATGCAAACTTGGGCATCTTCCCTTAGTTCTTCCAAGAGGTCTAATTTTTTTCCAGCAATTTATCATTTTCTTTAGAATTCAATGTTTGGACGCATAGAGTGGGGTGCGCGATTTCTACGGGTATGAATGCTTTTTTTCCATAACTATAGTCAAAGAGCTTTCACTTGTTGGCCTTTATGATGCCATTCTGTAGTCCCACAGAACACTAGATAGCCATTCTGCCCACTTTCCCTTGGGCTCACCAAGTCTTTTATTCAGCCCTTCTTTTTATGGTCTGGTTGGTGACTTCAACTAGCCCATTTGACCATAGATGTCTCATAGGGGTAGTAAAGATGAATTCCCCTGGTGTTAGTGAATCTATGCACCTATTGATTATCAAAACTACTTACCGTTGTCCGTATTGATGACTCATGGGCATCCGAATTGACAAATTATATTTTTTTCATAAGAATTTTATGATTTGAGGGGCTGTTATTGTTTCTAAGGGCTTTGCCTTTATCCACTTACTGAAGTAGTCGATAGCCATGATGCAGTACTTTTAGTTGCCCAGGTGTTATAGAGAGTGCACTAATGAGGTCAAGGCCCCACACAGCAAAGAGCTAAGGGTCAACTGCCAATAAAATGTCAGAAGATGGCAACCTTTGTATCTGAGAGTTAGCTGGCATAGGTTGCATGATTGGATGAATATTCTAACATCCCCTCGAATTGTCAACCAAAAACATCCTTGCCTCAATGCTTTATGGGCTAGGGAATCTGTGCCTATATGCACTCTATGATCTCCTTGATGAGTTTTTCTAAGGACTTCCTGTCCGTCTTGGGAAGTTAGAAATCTTTGTAAAGGTGAAGCGAACCTTTGTTTGTACAACTCACTTCCTATACTGATGAACCTCCCTGGTTGTATCCTTGTCTTCCTTCATTCCTCTGGTGTTCCGCTCAGGGTCTTGGTTTTGAGATAGAGTCATATTGCTTGTCTTTAATCATCCACGAAAGCCTGGTGGTATAATAAGTGGATTAACGGCTCCATGAGTTCTTCCATTAAGGCCTCATCCCTAACTTTTGATAGGTCATCAGCCTTCGTATTTTGGGCCCTCAGAACTTTCTAAATCTACATAAGGTTAAATATCTTTATTAAATTCTTAACCAAGTTTAAGTACTTATAGAGTTGGATTTCTGGATCTAACAACTCCGATGGCTTGGTTTACGATTAGCTTAGAGTCACTTTATATTTGTAGACATCGTGCCTCTACTTAACCAGCCATTCATAGTCCTACTAGGAGGGTCCCATGCCCGACCATGTTTTTTGTAACTGGGAACTAGAATTTAATTCTAAGTATAGCCTCTATGCCAAATGGCCTTTATAATACAACCCTAGCACCTAGGTAGTTTAGACCTGATGCTATGTCAACATACATCTAGCAAGGTGGGAAACCAGGCTGGTGCTTTTCTTGAGCACTTTCTTCTGGTGTTATCTCTATGACAAGATAGCCAATGCTTGAGCTTTGATGGCCCTTTGAGGTTCATATTGGATGCCAAATTCCCCCAACTCGATACATCATTTGGCTAACATTCTAGATTGGTCTAGTTTTTTAAGGATGTTTCTGATGGGTCGTTTTGTCCATAAGATGATCTTGCGCATATAAAAAAAAGGGCCTTAATTTCTTGGATGCCACTATGAGGGTGAAGACAAACTTTTGTAGGATGGGTTATCGTGGCTCAGCTCCTTCAAAGTTCAACTTATGTTGTAGACAAGCCATTGCTCAGGTCCTTGTTCTTTGACGAAAACAACGTTGATAAAGCCTTTTGTGACTACCGAATTCAGAACGAGGTGTTCGTCGGGCTTTGGTTGCTTCAGTATAGAGAGCCATCGTAAGTATTCCTTAATTTGCTTAAAAATTTGGCCTGCTCTTGTCCATGCAAACACTACCTCCTTTTTAGGTATTCGGAAGAGGGGTCAGCAATGGTCTTTGAAATAGGACATGAAACGTCTCAGGGCGGTCAATCTCACCGCTAACTTTTAGACATCCTTCTTATTCTAAGGGCTTTGCTAGTATTGCTTTAATTTTATTAAGGTTGGCATCTATTCCTCTCTCAGAGGCCATATACCTGAGAAACTTTCTTGCCCTAATCCAAAAAGTTGATTTTCGGGGCTTCAACCTCATATTAAGCTATCTTATCCTTTGAAAAGTTCCATGCAAGTCATCGAATTGATGGTCTATCGCCCTAATCTATACAATCATGTTGTCTACATAGACTTCCATGTTTCATCCTAATTGTTCGACAAAGATTTTATTTATGAGGCATTGGTAGGTGGCTCTCGTGTTCTTCAGGCCAAAAGGCATTCTCTAGTAACAATACACATTTTTTTCTAGCGGTGAAGGACGTCTCCTCTTAATCTTTAGGGTTTATGGGAATTTAGTGATAGCCACCAAAGGCATCCATAAAGGATATAATTTTGAATTCTATAGTGGTATTAACTAATTGGTTGATGGCTGACAATGAGTAAAGTCCTTTAGAAAGGAGTAATTTAAGTTTGTGTAATTAACACACATATGCCACTCCGCATTCTATTTCTTCACGAGAACCACATTCAATAACCATTCAGAGTATCATACTTCTCAGATGATTACAGCTTCCAGCAATCTTTCAATTTTCTTTCAAATAAAGTCTCTTTTCTCCAGGGCCATATTTCGCTTTTTTTGTTGAACTAGCTAAGCAGAAGGGTTAACTTGCAGCTTATGAGTCATAATCTCGGGGCCTATGCCTGGCATATCACTAGAAGACTGTGCAAAGACATCCATGTTAACTCTTAAGAATTCAATAAATTGTTTCTTTACCTTGGGAGGAAGGTCCTTGTCGATTTTTACATTTTTACTAGGTACCAACTTCACTTCCTCTAAGTCCTTAGACAAGGACACACTAGGTGCATTCTTGTACTTCTCCTTTCTTCTCTTTGACTTTGGTAGGACTTGCTTGGCGTTCTTTTGACCCTACAAGCTTGCCACATAACTCCATCACACCAAGGCCTGGTCTACATACACAGTTTTGTCTCCTATAGGAGTCACAAAAGCTATCATTAGCCATTTAATATCAGATTGAATATGAAATTGTACCTTGGCTAACCTTCCAAGTATGACATTGTATGATGATGGCACATCCAAAATCAAGAATTTAATTATATGGGTGTCGTATAAGGTCTTCCCATAATCTCTGTTGGCCTTCAACATGAGGGATTACTTAAAGATTCAGAGTGTTGGCACTTCATCTTTCCTAAGTCCATATGTGGGTCCCAAGACTAGTGTTAGCAAAGATTTCCTGACTCTAATTCTTCCAGTAGATCAGGAAAAATGAAATTAAAGTTAGGTTTCATATCATAAACACTTCTGACATTGAAGTTGTTAATCTTTGCAGTAACGACAACTAGGTCCAAATAAGGGACCAGTATAAGTGACCTATTAGGTCTTGTTTGCACGTTGCTAGCATCGACTATCTCCAACTGAATAATCTCATTCTCCATGCACTTATGTGATGCAGATGGTTTCTTTTTATAATCATGTGTACGACCCCCTGCGATAGTGCCAGGTTCCTATAATTACCCTTAAAGGGTGATCGGGCCTTCTCTTTTTGCCTAACCTTATCATGACTGTCCTTATTATCCTTCCTCCGAGGTCTCTCTTCTTGCCTTCGACAAGGAGATGTAGCCTTGCTCAAATATTCCTCCAGTTTTCCGCCTTAAATCATTTCCTCAAGGAGCTACGTTAGCTGCCAACAATTCTCCATATCATGGCATTTATCACTATGGTATCAACAATACTTATTCAGGTCCTTCTTATTTAATAGACCCATTAAGGGGGCCTTTGGGTTATTTGGTTCTTCCTTTATAGGGTGTGCAGAATATTGTTCTTGGTTTCCCTTAATGGTGGCAGTATTGGGTCTAGTCGTGATAGTTCGGCCCCCTACCTCATTTTCTAAAGGTGGATCCACCCTTTTTAGACTTCTGCTATTTTTTCTATGCCACCGGCTGGTTAAGCACTTCTGCATGCATGTATCAAGTGCCCCGATCAAGGAATTTCTCTATACTTCTCACTAGGTTTTCATGCAGGTCCCATGCCAACCTAAAATATTTTAATAGTCTTTGAGTTGTAGCAACTAGGTGCAGCTCAGGGAATAAGTTTTGTACTTACACAATTTCAGCATTAAACCTTGCACGAAGTCCTTTAGGGACTCATCCCAACACTGCCATATCTTCAATAGATGAGCCACCATTTTAGGGGTCAGTTTGCTACCTAGAAAATGTCGAAGGAACACTTAGGAGAGGTGCTTGCAAGATTGGAAGCAACAACCCTTGTTGGTCTCATACCAAGAAGCGGTAGCTCCTGTTAGAGTTAAGCAGAACGCTTGACACGAGATGGCAACTAATGCCTTGTCAAGTGTCATAGAGGTAATGTATCGTTGTAGGTGATTAACAGGGTCTGTGAGGTTGTCGTAGAGGTTAATTTTAGCCATTCTAAATCCATTGGTATGGAGACCATTGATGATCTCTTCCGTAAATGGTTGAAGCCACATGTACTCAATGTCGATGATAGGGCCATATCCTATTGCAATGGACTCAAATACCCTTATACACAGCTCCATTTGGTCTAGCCTCTATAGGATGGCATTTATATCACTACCAGCGAGGCCATCAGATCGACCTTTTGACAATTAGGGTTTCCCTATGGGGATTTGCAGTGGTGGGTTTTGAGGTGGGACCAACTGAGGCTCGTTAGGTGCCAGATGACTTTCGGCAACTTCATCTAGTGCCCTTGGTAAGGCGTTCCATATTTCCTACTGGATGATCATTTTTAATTGCTCATAGAGCATGTGCTGGAGGGCTTGGAACTAGTCATCCTTTAAAGGAAGGGTAATTTCTTTTTGTGAGGGTCCCTCAGTGGTATTTGGGGTTCATCTTCTTCGACTCTTTAGGCTGCCTCTTCATCTTCTGCTTCTATAGACCCTTATTGGCAGTTGGTTAGATCCCTACATCAGCTTTCATGCTCATTTCCCTGCAAGTCTTGATCCATGCGGGATCTCTTGATGTTCACAATGTACCAACGGATGGTGCCAAATTGATAGTAAAAGTGAGAACATCTGGACCAGGTAAAACCGGCTTAGAAGCTTTAGAGATGGTAAACCGGAAGTCTTATAGCCAAAGATAACATCAGAGCCCTAGGGTGCTTTTCTCGGGGAAAACCATATGACGAAAAAGTCAATTTTCCAGTGAAAGTTGATGATAATAAGGTGCAAAGTGAAATTTTTGTTCCTCGGGACTTGTGCGGGGGGTTTATTATATAGCTATGGGGAATTTAAGAGGATCATTCTTAGATAGTGAATTATCTTGTAACTTAAAGATTTCGTTTCCATCCTCATCGGGTTTTGTTTTTGACCCATTGGGTTTTCTTTTTTACCCATCTTGAGCCAGGCCTCATTATGGGCCTTTTAATTATGGCCCATATGCAACCTTATGTGCTATAAATTCTAATTGTAAAATGCTTGATATACGAAGACAACAATCAAATAATTATACTATATATTAATTGTGGAACAAAATCACTGTTCATGAACAGTGATTTTTTTTTTTTTGCTTTTTCACTTTTCCTTAAATGATGGTTTAACCCATCTTTCTAGCATATATGGATTTCCTTTCTTTCAATTTTAGTTTCTAAACTATTCCATCTCAAAATTAAACCTTGAAAGAGTGAGACAGTATCGGGTTGGCGCTGGGGTCAACAAATCTGCAAGTTTGAGAACTTTAGCTGTCAAAGACAACAATTACAAGGATTTTCTCGAAATTATGTTTATCTCAAAATTTTTGTGCTTATAATACATTCCAGTTCCTATGCTATCGATTGTTTTATTTCAGTCCTTAAATTTTATTTTTTCACAATTTTATTTATTTATTTTTGTCTTTATTAAGTCATTGTTAAACCTTACTACTAATCTGGAAACTTTACTTTGACTTTTATATAAATGCTTAAATATCATTTTTGGTGAAAATGTTGTTTTTATCCTCTAAAGAAAAAATTTAGTCATTATGATTTTGTCTGCCATGACTTGAACTGTCCATAGATTACGATTGGACTTTTCAGTTTAAATCTACAATTTGTACTTTTTTTACTTTAATTTTTGTATATGTCAATAGTTAAACACCATTTTTAGTTACTAAAATCTCACCCATTACCCTATTAATCCCAAAACTTCATTTTGCAAAGATTAGATCATGATTTTAGGCTATCTCCAAATCTCAAGTTTTTTTTTATTTCATGGAAAAGATTTTTGCTTCAATGGTTAAACTCAGTTTTAAATGATAAAACTCTAGTTTTTTTTCTCTCTTTATCCCTAGACTTTGTTATTCAATAACTATTTTACTATATTTATATTAAGTACCACTATAAATTGAACCACCGTAACATGCGGGACAAATGAACTTTGTACAACTTAAAAATCATAAATGTAAGTAGGAATTACCCAAAGAGAAGCAGAAGGATGGTCAGGGTTGAAAGAACACTTGTGAATGATATTTATACATGTTAGATATTACCACCAATATACCACCAAATTCCATTCAGTTATTGGGATAACATTAACAATATCATTAATCTTCGTAAGAGAGAGTTGTTTGGATATCCTTAATACTACCATCCTTTAGTGCAATTGATTATATTGCCAACAACTAGTATTGGCGGCAAATTAGTCACTAAGTTGGTTGAAAAATATATGCAGTTTGGCAAGAATGTTTCCTTCCTATTTTTCGCTACTAGTTCGTGATCAGTATGCCACAATTACTAGCCTTTACTACCAAATAGTTTTCCACAAAAAACTTCCAGTCTCTCTTTTGCCGCAAAAATGTGACAGGAAGTTAAGTTGTCTTCATTTGCGACCAAAATGCTACCAAGGCCTTGCCATTAATTATGGATTAAAATGAAAATAAAATCAGCCATGAACTTCAAATTCCTTTTGGCTTCTTCCAGCACTTATATATATATATATATATATATATATATATATATATATATATATATTACAAAAGGGAAATTAAGAGGATATGATACATGAAACTAACAGGAAATTAACAACCATAAAACCTTAATCTCTAAGGTTTAGCTGTTAATCCTGACCGCTTTTATTTAAAACATGAACTATAGATTTATTGGAAACAAATTCGAAAAAATGAGTTATTTCAAAAATAACGGCGGTCAGCGTAAGAAACCGGGTAAGGGGAGACGGGTCGGGTAAAATGGGGCGGGTGGTACCAGTTAATTTGACGTATTTACCATTATGCCACTTTGTAAAACGTAAAGGCTAACAGATCTGGTTTGTCGTCGATCATCCCTGCCGGCAGACCTTCATCTGAGCGACCTCCGGATCTCCTCCGCCTCCGCTCCTTCGCGTCCCTGTATCCAGTGTCGCTGACGTTCGTGGAGCTATCGCCGACCATCCGATTGCACAGATGGTTTCCTAAGGTCAGTAATCGATTACCCCAAATCGTATTTGATACTATTCTCTTCTCCCGTCTCTGATTTCCACTTTATCTTCCGGCAATCGGTGTCGGCGTACCAGTCCCCGTTACCACGGCTTCGCGAACATACGTTTCTTGGCCGGGTCCATCCTGTGGAGAGCTTCTGCCGGAAAGCCGTGACCGTACCCTTCCTCGCGCCTCCCAACTTCAGCTGGTAACCGGCAATCTCTTCCTTTTTTTCCCCCCTCAGTTCCTTTTTTCGAAATGGTAGACATAGATTAATGCTTGGTTCTTGGATTCCTGGTGGAATGTACTAGATTTGTGTGCGTCGTCCGCGTTTGTAAACTTATTGGGATTTTGGAACATGCCATTTTGTTTTGATCATTACTTGGATTTGTTCATGAAGTTTCCTCTGATTTTCCATCTGCATCCGGAGGGCATGAGCTATCTGCAAGCTTCTGAATGAGCAAAACAATCTCAGACCTAGAGGAGCTGTTTGAATTTTGAACAGAAATTCATCTATCACATAAGAAACCAATGCATCAATAACGCTCACTCATTCATATTATTCTAACGCTCCATCATTGATCTCTTGACTGAATTCCCCATCACTGCTCTCTTGGTCTCTGCAATCTGAATA